>JAVQJD010070448.1:0-28365 GCA_036023655.1 Nannoperca australis | reverse complement strand
GGAAGGGAGGATGTTAGAAGGGAGGAGAAGTGGGAGGGAGACAGTTCACGGAGATTGCGACAAAATGTTACAGAAAGTGGGGAGGGTGAGGGAGCTGGTGGAAGTGAGACTGAGAGCTGGATGAAGAAGTGATCAGAGATGTGCAGTGGTGTGACAGAGGTTAAGTCTGAGATACAATTACGTGTCCGGATAAGGTCCAGCTGCCTGCCTGCTGTGTGGGTTGGTGGTGTGTTCAACAACTTCAGGCCGAAGGAGGTCAGGAGAGACATGAAGTCAGCAGCCTGCGTTCCCCCGAGGTGGATGTTGAAGTCCCCGAGGACTATCAGTGGAGTCCCGTCATATATATATATATATATATATATATAATAAACATTTCAACACGAGTTGCCTGACTGAAATGATAAATTTGCACACTATGGAGTGTGGCTCCCGTCCACAGTCTTTATGGTCAAAAGGTCATACTTCTTATTAATTAGCTGGTTTCACTTGATTTGCAAGATATGATGTTAGTGCTACAAAACACTAAACTGTTGATAATTCACCTGCACTGTGACAGTTTTAGCACGCGATGCCACACTGACACATTAAAATGTAATTGTGTGCATGTAAATTCTGATTGACGAATATTTTGCCTACAGGAAGAAAGACAGGACTTTGATTGTGCATCATTTTCAGTTTGTTTTGCAGTGTGGAAAAACCGTCACATGCGCACCGTGACCAACTATTTCATAGTGAATCTGTCCTTTGCTGATGTGTTGGTCACTATCATCTGCCTGCCTGCCAGTCTTGTGGTGGACATCACAGAGACGTGGTTCTTTGGAAACACTCTTTGCAAAATTGTACCTTATTTGCAGGTAAGAGATCAACTTTGACTCTGCTTTTTAAACAGGATGTTCGAAACCACTTTGCTCGTGAAAGGTTTATGAATACCAAGAAGCCAAGACAAGTTCAAGTAGTTTCAAGTTTCTTTGTATTCATGAAGGTAAAAAATATATTTTTTTATATCCCATGAGATGAGCACTGTGTAAAACCCTTGATGTAATCCCATGGTGGTTTAATGCCTTGGGCAAGTCTTGTGCTTTCTCCCCTTTTTAAATTCTAGTGCAGCATCATCCCCATATCTGCCAAGAGAAAACCATCCATTTTATATCACACTATATATCAAACTCATCCACATATCAAAGTGAACCCAGCGATTCACAAAGTCTGGTCCTGAGTAACTGTGGTGTACACAACACACTGTGGATTGATGCAGCTGTATGTGTGTGAATTATTCTGCTGTGCTGGCTGTCAGTCTACCACACACATCACACCTCATGGCAGTGAATTGAGTGCAGAACTGAACTGTTTGAAGGCCTTTACATTCACCCTGTTTGCTGTTGTGTGCTTTGTTACTGCACGGTTGGCAAGGGTCACCCCAATCTTTTTCTCACAAATTAATTCCCACTTGGGAATTTCAGTTCAATTCTTCCATGCTGCAGTGCTGTATTGCCTCAGTACGGATCGAGAGTTGAACCAAAACGGGATGTAAAACTGTACTGCTATCTCCATCTGCAAAACAGCATGTTGTAATGACAGCTGATTCCTGAAAGACATTATGAAACAGTTCAGCAAATGTGTCTTGAATGACTTAATTTGTCGGTTTGTAGTTGCAGTTAATTGTTTATTGTAGTGAACAAGAGGGATTGGCTGTGGCAGCGCAAGAAAAAAAATACTGGAACTTTATAAAAGCTTAATGCTGCTGGCTTGAAGGTCTGTAATACCTTTAATGAGTTCATTGCAGAGTGAAACAAAAGCAACAGAATTAATATTGTTTTGGCCCTAAAATTACATTTATTATTTTGTTTTTGTATGAGGAATTACATGACATTCAATGATTTAACATTTAAATGTCATTAAATGTTCACATTAACAGTGCCAAATATCCTAAAAACAATAATTCCCTCTGCTACTTATTTCAAGGCCGCAGTATACCACTACACATTTTCTTATTACATTACATTTCATTACATAATGTACACATGTAATGTAATGTAATGTAATATTTGTTTACATTCTCGTCCTTTAACGTAACCACCCCGGGTTTGTTTGAAGGCTACCATACCAAGCTCAACATACCTGACTACTATTGATTTCCTGTCACGCAGAGGACAGTAATATGAGGATGTGTCGCTTTCTGCCTGCCGGTTGTTCTCACCCTTCTTCTTTAGGCCTTTTAAATGAAAGACATTTGTCATTTAGAATACCATTGGCATCCTTAAGTAAACATTTCAAAGTGATGGAGGTGAATGTTTATTTCCCACAGGTTAATCGCCCACATGAAATTGTTGGCGCTGCTGTGAACTGAATGGACTTTGAATGATGAAATTTAATGATGAGACAATCATCTGCAACACGCTGAGATGGGATGAGAGCATCTCCCACATAGGAAGTTGTTGGTGCTTCAACGTGTCACATGCAATGTTGGTCCAATTTCACAGGTCGATAATTAAAATCTCACTTCATGTTGTACAGCTCGTCCAAGGGAGGAAGCAGATGTGTAATTGAGATAGTGGTGAGAGCAGATTGGTCTCCATCAAAGAGACAAGTGAGACTGTGACACCCCTGCCACGTCAGACTAACAGAGCCCTGCTAATCTGCACTCAGACTCACTCTCGTGTGACTTTAAAGTGCCGTTGCATCACGGTTTGATTACAATTAGGCCATTATTGCTCTGACACACCTGATTAACTGTGTGTTTGGCCTCCACAGAGGTTCGATCCTGTATTTTGAAAGCTGAAAATGACTGACTGCAATTTTGATCCACAGTTATGTATCAAATCACCACAAAGTCTAACCTGATGCCACCAGTCAAGGCCAAATTCAACATGTTGTACTGCTTTCAGGCTTTTTGATACTGAATATTTATTGCCTGGGATGTTCTCTTTAAACAGTTAGACCAGTGGTCCCCAAGCCGGATACGGCCCGCCTCTACATTTGGCCCGGCCCCCTGAACAATACCAGAGACGCATTATGATTTTTTTTCAGTCTGGCCACGCGAATCCTAGACTAGCCCCTGTCAAATAGAACGGAATAATGGCAAAAAGGTTAGGTAAGAGAAAATTTGATTCCGAATGCAGGGTATTTAACCTGCAGTGGTCAAATGATAATTTCTTTGTTCAATGCAAAGAAAAGGTTGTTTGTCTCATCTGTCAAGAGGCGGTGGCGGTATTCAAAGAATACAATATGCGCCGACACTATGAATCCCCTCACAAAGACAAGTTTTTCTGACTTTTTGTTCTGTGAAGATCCCGGAAAGGGTTATTAATATTTGGTTATGTGTGGCTTTCTGGAAAACAATAAATGTTTACGTTTAGGCATCCCTTCGATCGTCACACTTTTTCTGTTACAAACTGACCCTGGCCCATATCAGAGAAGGGAAAAGTTATGTGGCCCTCACAGGAAAAAGTTTGGGGACCCGTGGGTTAGACAATTAATTCACCTTCACCATGGAATTGATTTTATCTTCTAAGAGGCAAAACATCCACTTTATTCTTTGATAGCTCTCTATTTGTCTCTAAATACATCAGGTCTGAAAAGAAAAAGGACTGTGATCCGCCACTACCTTTGAAAAACACATGATGCAATATATAACAATAGGAAGGCTGATGGCTAAAGACTTGCTTTATAGACATAAAATGTCACAGAGATTTAAAGCAAATCTCCAGGAACTCATTAATGTTTACTCTTGGCCATAATCTCCCCAAACTATATGTCAATATCAAATTCAGGTAAATGTCATGTTTCAATGTAGCAAACCATAAATAAGATACGAAGTTTTAGAATCTGTTTTCTGGTTGTCTGGAAAATAAAACCATTCCCATTATAGTGTTGTCTCTAACTGGTGTTTCTTTTCTTTTTCCCCCCCAGACCACCTCCGTTTCTGTATCAGTCCTAACACTGAGTTGCATTGCCCAAGACCGTTGGTATGCAATCTGCCACCCGCTGATGTTCAAGAGCACAGCCAAGAGGGCTCGCAAATGTATTGTTGTCATCTGGGTTGTGTCGTGCATCATCATGATCCCACAAGCTATTGTGATGAAGTGCAGCAGCCTACTGCCTGAACTAACAAACAAGACCAGCCTGTTCACAATGTGTGATGAACACTGGGGAGGTTAGTTTTCACAAATCCCCCTCAAACACATGAAAGCATTGTGCCAAGTCTGTAACTTGCAGCCAGCTGCACAGGTTAAACTGAGATCAAATGATAATAACTTTCATTTACATTTACTGGGGGGTTTTTTTCATCAAAAGGGGTACAACCCTCTAGAGAGCATCAGTCATTAGTCAATATGATTTGATCAGCTGACGTTTGTCAATAAATTAAAGTATGGTGTTGACCTGTCCGTGCTTAGAAAGAAACAGTAATTACAGAAAACAATAAATATGTTTAGAATGAGATTATATCCTTAACCTGATCAGGCAGTATTCTTACACTCATATTACCTCCTGCATCCCAAAGTAATTTGAAGTGTGACATGGATTGTTCTAGGCCCGTTCCCACACCAGCCGGCCCCGGCCAGCTTCCTCCCACAATCCAAAGACACTCATGTAAGGGTCAGGCCGGGCGTAAACGCAGATTTACTCATGCATTTGAACCGGGGTACTGCGTTCAGGCTGCGGCGGTGCGGTGCCGCAAAAACACGCATCCACGTGCGGCGAAAAGTTGAGACCTCCGTGAATACTGCACATCAGCTGTTCGACCCTGCCACCAGGGAGCGCAGAGGCGTCGATCGCAGCGCAGTGGCTCGCGCTTGTACCAGTCTCCAAACTGGGGTTGCCGGTTAGAATCAGACACTCCCACCCCGCCGCACAACCCTCCGGCGAATCGCAGCAGCGCATGAGTCAACGTGAAACGGGAATCTGATTTGCCTATAGGTGAGCGTGAATGATTGACTGTCTCTACTTGTCAGGCCTGTGATTGGCTGGCGACCTGTCCAGGGTGTACCCCGCCTCTCGCCCAGTGTCAGCTGGGTTCGGCCCCAGGGCCTGCCAGCCTCAATGGATAAGCTATTAAAAAAATATTGGATGGATATCGTCTCTGGCCAAATATTCTCTGTATGAATAGAAATGTGTCGGTAGTATCTTTTTGCACACAGGCAGGCCAAGGAGTCAGATGTTATTGGGTTTTTTTTACTTGACATTGACAATTTCACACTCATCTTGGCTGAAATAAAATGTCTCTGAAGCTCTAAAATCTGTTGTGCCGAATAATGCTTCCCCCGCTTTATATTTCTCTAGAGACACTTTGGGATCAAATGGTGTTACCTGCATTGTAATTGTAGCTGTTTTTGTTTGACAGTGAGCTATTCTCTGCAGGCACAGAAGTAAAAAAAACCCATCTCTGCCAAATAATGCATCCACACTGCAACTTTATTTCTGGAGAAATAAATGGTTCTATCTATGGCTCAACAGTGTGAATTTCACACATTTAATAAGGACCTAAGCTGAAATAATGGGACATGCATTGCTCAGCAGCATAATAATGCACCCACCCCGTAACTCAGTGCATTTCAAATTGTACCAGCACATATTTTAGGGTACAAATGTAGTATGATTGATGTCTGAAATGTTTAAAAACACAATGATAAAGAACACCAAAGAGTTGGCCTTCAGAAATATTGAGAGATTAATAAGGGAAACCTTGCAAATTTCAGACCAATCGTATCAAGGAAATGCTATTTCTGCTGAGTTTAATAAACAGAGTTTAAATGTTCATAAACTAGATGTCAAATAATTTATTATCAATGATTCACCTGACAAAGAAGAATGTCGTCTTTAAAAAGAAAACCTCACCTTGAAAAATCATTAAACTGTCTGGTAGATTCACCCACTTTGAATGTTACCAGCCCATTTATCTGTGCACGCTGCAGCGAGAGGCATCCAGGCAGAACATGTCATAATACCTGTTACATCAGAAAAACTGAAGATGCTGACTTGATGAGACATCATCTTCAATTTTTTAAATATATTTAAGACATTCAAGGCATTCTTGTTTTAAAACAAATCAGCTCAAAAACCTTCTTTTACTTCACTGCCTGAACCCACTTACAAAGGTTTTAGCGTTAGCTTACACTAGCTTGCAACAGCTGATCAAATCTGCTAGCAACAGTTGTCATTTCTGACGACAACTTCTAGACTTGTCTGCTTGAAATGAGAAGCCTGCTTTTGTTTACTTGTATGTAAAACCTCATGGTTTGCCGCCATGTTATCATTGCAAATGTGCCGTGCAAGAGCCGAAAGACTGACAAGCATAACAACAGTAACTATGGGGCATAGTCTTAACGAACGGTTACTATCTAGATGGGTTTAATCAAATTATGATGATGTGTTTTATTCTTTCAACAGCTGAGATCTATCCAAAGGTGTATCACACCTGTTTCTTCATCGTCACGTATTTTGCACCACTATGTCTCATGGTCCTGGCGTATGTCCAGATATGTTACAAGCTGTGGTGTCAACAGGTGTGTATTCCAGCACTTTGTGTTTTTTAAAAGAGATATATCAGCTTTTACAAAGGCATGTTTAAGCTGTGAACCGATCTTCCTTTGGTGAGTTCTTAGCGCCTGATGTATGCACATATTTTATCAACAGATTCCTGGAAGCACATCAGTGCTGCAGAGGAAGTGGAGGTCCATGCAGTGCTCAGCTTCGACTCCAGGGCTCGGAGAGTCTGTGAGGGTCAGGACCAGCACAGTCTGTGCTGAGATCAAACAGGTCCGAGCCCGGCGCAAGACAGCTCGCATGCTAATGGTGGTGCTCTTTGTTTTCGCCCTGTGCTACCTCCCAATCAGCGTGCTCAATGTCATGAAAAGGTAATCATCTCCAGAGCTCTGCTGGCTTAACAGTCAAAAGCCATTTAAATGCAGAGAGGTCAACTACAGACTCCTTGATAAACCACGGCTCACGTTTCACATTTCTTCTTTCATTGAGAGCTCACCTTGGTAGCTTCATGTTTCATTTTCACTGATACGGTGTATTTAAAGTTCCAAATTGTTACTTGGTTTCTTTTAACTTCTTCTTTTAAATAAAATGATTTATAGCATAGCATCCAAAGCATGCAAACACGAATGAATCGTTCACTGATACCATGTCATGCTTTACCTGCAGAGTCTTCGGGACTTTCAAGAACACAAACGACAGAGAGACAGTGTATGCATGGTTCACTTTCTCACACTGGCTCATATATGCCAACAGTGCAGCAAATCCTATCATCTACAATTTCCTCAGCGGTAAGTCACTTAGACCAGTCGTCTGGGTTCTTTACTGTCCTCTAGTGGACGGTTTGGCAACAACAATACAACTCTGCTTTAAGTTGTATGTATTAACACAATGTCTAACATGCATTAACAGATTGTTAATTGTAAAATTAACTTTTTGTTAAAGTTTTATGGCCCTGATAATGACACATGCAGCTCAGCTATTAGTCATTATGTACTGAAAAAGCAATGAAATATGATGTATTTATAATGAATCCAGAGTCAATCAAATCTCCTAAATATTAATTACTAATAAAAGTGTAGTTTATATTGCCTATGAAACAAACAAAAAAACGTGATGACTTCATGCAAAGCGTATAAAAGATGAAACCTGAATGGTTTCTAAGTGGATTATATGTTTCTCTTTTTCCAAAAGGGAAGTTCCGCGAGGAGTTCAAAGCAGCATTTTCTTGCCATTGTTATGGTCAAGGGCAAAATCGAACAAAGAGGACAAGGACCAGAACAAGGACAGACAGCCGAAAATCCCTGTCAACTCAAGTTAACAACATGGACAACGTGTCGCGTATATCAGATCAGATAGAGTAGGTGACTGTTCCAGCTGGGAAACTCTTCTGACCAAGTCCAGCTTCAGAGGACGCACTCATCATTAAGGTAGACATTCAAATGTTTAAACATGATTTTTAAAAACACACATTTAAATGGAAAAATATGTCTCAGAATTATGGTTTTATGTTCGGTTTCACAAGGACAATTTATGGAAATGAAGAGCTTTGGAAATCTGACCATTATGTTCTGAAGACCTCACTTCTTTTCTTCTTTTACATGATCAGGAAGGAACACAGTAGGACATGGCAACCGCTTGTATTTCACAGAAACTGTATTTATTCAAAGGACACCATTTGAATGTTTTTACCAGTATTTACTAACTGCTATATATATATATGTATTTTATGACATACGGTTAAGTGACATTATTTTAATTTCATATATTTGTTGGATTGTAAATGTACTATTTTAACTTTAAAACTTTATTTTTAGCCAGAATTATAATTCCAGATTACGATTAATTATATCGTTGTGTGTTTATTAATATTTATTAGTTTGACTGTATGGTTTTTACAACAATAGAAGAGCAGGTACTACAGAGAATAAGTCTTATATCTGCTCAGATTTGTTTATTTGTCTCCTTAATTAGCATTTAACCATCTTAAGTCTTTAGGGTAAATGTCCAATAATGTGTGACTATGTGCATTAACAGTGTGTAAATGATGCCAGGCAAAACATCATAAACATGCATCAAACTACTGAATATTCAACATGAGTCCGGCATGAATGTGTCCTGATGGACCTCGTTATGAAACCTCTTTCACACACTGAGTTTGTATTGGATATATTTTCTATATTGAAGCGGCACACTTGCAAATGAAGCTTCAGAGCACAGTGAATAGGGACACAGTGAACACACCAGTGGATGTGATGAAAACTAATGACATTTTTTTAATGCTAATACTAAACTACACTTCAAAATGTGCAATCAAGAAACATGTCCTGTTGACATCAGTATTGCCTGTTTATCAAGCCCTTATCAACTGCTTCTTATTCACAGTAACACCCTGTATTTCTGAAGGGTTGATGCATCAATAAGTATTAATAATATATTTATATTTATTTATTTATATATATACACAAGTATTATATACAAGTATTACAAAATGCAATGACATGTTGGACTGATGATCTAAATTAATCAATATCACATCAGGAAAAGCTAAATATGGCAACTTATGAATTTGTTTACCTTAATGATAAAACAATGCTTATTGCCTTGTATCCAATGTGTAAACATGTCTCCTGTTTTCATTAGTTTTTGAATAATATATAATATTTTGGTTTACATAAATATTCAAAAAGTAATCGAAAATAACACAGCATGGTAATTACAAATCATCTACTATGTGAAAGAATCACAAACTAGTCTGTAGTTCTAAACTCATGAAATTTTAAAATGTATAAAAAAATAGCTGCTTGAGATGTAGCATCTCATTTTCGAAGGGGTCCTGTAGACACAAATACAAAAGAAAACATATAAACAAAGACAGCAATACATATGTATGTATGTATGTATGTATGTATGTGTGTGTGTGTGTGTGTGTGTGTGTGTGTGTGTGTGTGTGTATGTGTGTGTGTGTGTGTGTGTGTGTGTGTGTGTGTGTATGTGTGTATGTATATATGTATGTATCTGTGTAACTCCACCACAGTTTCCCTCTTATTCTCAGCAGCATACTGAATATACATATACATCATGTAATATCTCTGAGAGCGGTCAGACGCACAGCATTCCTGTGGAGGGAAATATTGTACATTATTTACAACCAGCACATACTTGCAAGATGTAATTGCAGCTAAAAAGCTTAAGTAAGAGTAAACTCAATTGTTGGCAAAAAGGCTTCAAGTTTCAAACATGAATATGAAACAAATGCACCCATTCATGAACTATTTTGTCTCAAACACTAAACCTCAGATTCTGATTCATTAGTAATTTTGATTGTGTGGAACGCATGCTGTTTGTGCTGGCTGAAATTTCCGCCACACACAACAAGAGAAAGAATACCAACGCAGATTCTGAACACAGTTCCATGCAAACGTATTACCAAAAACAAGCTTTTCTGTCAGGAGACCTTTTTCATTACTTCGACAATAAGGTAGATGAGTGGCGTGTAATCGACCAATTCTACTGTACTGCACCTGTTCACCTGGGAAACGTCGTTCAACATAATCGCAGCTTTTAGTCATAGAATCTCGATCCACAGACATCCAGCACATCAAATACTCACTAAAAATACCAAGTGAATGCAACATAACATTTATTATCATTGTAATCAGCCATATACAAAAAATGTATGAGCAAAAAGGATGTTGAAATCTCGTGTCAAATCAAGCTAATCAAACGAATCAGTTAAACTGAAAAAGCAATCAGGAAAAGACAATAGTAATGTGAAAGACAAACAAGGAAACAAACACTATTGTATTACTGCCACAAAGACAGGAAAATTATGCTCAACAGGACAGCTTAATTCACTAGATGGTGATACATGACATTGTAATTGGTCAAAAGTATGCTTGTTAAGCTCATGTTAAGGGCATTTGTGAATGAGAATAGACTCAAATAACTGTTGGTAGTTTTAATATTCATGCCGACTGATATAAGTTTTAAACTATGACTATGACGGATTTTAAAAAATCATTCAGGGCACAAATGTGGTCGTGTGCTTGACTTTTTGACAGGATTGCTTTGATTCTCGGCTTGAATGTGAGATCAAAGATATCTCTTATTCGCAATATTTATTTATTTTTCTCACCCAACAGACATGATTTCCTAAAAGACACCTGGATATTCAGAAAACATCTGAGATGTGTGCCCCCTAGTGGTAGTGTTTAGAAGACACTGTGGCAAACAGCAATGCCATTGACCGATATTTACTACCTTTCTTCAGTCCAGGACTTTCCATTGTTATCCAGACGGGAACAGTTTATAAAATCCTCCTCTCTTGTTAACATTTGTAAAATCTAAAATTTGTAAGATCTATTTGTTTAGCTATTAAATCAACATACAGATATTGACTGTCTGTCATTTTTTGCTTGTATTTGGCATTATATTATTGTATTTTGATTTGATTTTCTATGTATCATATGTATATTTACATTTTTACATGCACTTCATGCCTTTTCTTCTTTATGAGTGTGTATTTGGCTTCATTGTGCAGCAGTTTGGTCAATATTTTTTTTTTTTTTGTGCTTAATGACTAAATTAACTTGATTTGGGCATTATCCCTATGAGAGTCAACCACTGTTGTGTGATTTCAATGCAATTCTTACAATGCATGTAAATTAGCAGTTTCACATTACACTGCATTTAAATTGTGTATTTTTTACACAAAAATACGTTGGTAATGACACTGTTAAATTGAGAAACTTATTCCACAATGTGAGTAAAATGATGTGTAATTTGTACACCAGTAATGATGGCAGTGAAAACATGACTACTTACTTTGTTTGTTCCTTTCATTCTGCATAGATGTGTTTTTCTTACAATGGAAACTCACATGTTGTGTAACTCCAAAAACACAGCTGCAGTATTTGATTTTGTGTTTCAGTATAATTTCAACCCTTTGTCAATGTTTGTGATGATTTGGGATTTCTGTGACTGGAACCTCATTGTAGCTTAGATTTTTCTTTATTTGTTTATGAAAGTTATTGTATGTTTTCTTATTTTATACATTTTCATCTCTAGATAAAATTACACAGTGACTAGTTTGAATGTAATTCAGTGTACTCTGGACTACTAATTAATGACATTATGATATGATGTGTAAAGTATGACATGGTATCAGTCAAATGCAGTTAAACATGAAGCTAATTAGAAATCCCTAATCCCTAAACCTCCAATTTAAATTTTACATGTAAAGAGTCAGAATGTTGACAATTATCTTTTTTTGATTTTCAATGCAATTATTTATATATTTATATGAAAATAAGTTTTATGATGTGAATCCAACATCACAACTCCACCCAGTCACCTCACCATGTGACCTCAGCGTGACCTTTTAAAACTTTTTTAGTTCCTTGTCTGTGTTTCTGTTGTAGTGAACTTATTTTAAAGTTAAATAACTGTAATTTTTTACTGTATTGCTGCTCATCTTCAATCAATAAAGTACCTGCATATGTTGGTTATCCTCTGCTGTCTTTTATTGCCGTCTTGTCTTTTGCAAAAACACGTAACAACTAATTTTCTGCACTACCAAAAAATAACATGAGCTTTGAGATACAGAGACACTGTTGTTAACGTTCTTGGCATACCATTAGTTTTAGGAACTTTTTCATGGAAAACCGCTGCATACTGCATCTGGAAACAGGTTGATGAGAGCAGTGAGACCGAACCAAAACAGTTAAGTTGCAGCAAAACCAAAACAATGAGCTGAAAGACAGTAGAGACAATGCTCGGTAGTGCTGAGGGGAACTGCAGGACCAGGTGATATTTGTCTGTTGGTTCATCAGTACAAGTGATCCCCTTTCACATAATTGTTATTAGAAAAATGTTGATTTCAGCCACTTTACTGATACTAAATACTGATAACAAAAACTACTGACACACATTTTATTTGGGGGTTTTAAATCAGTGTTTATAGATTGGCTTCCATGTTCTGTTTGCAATCCCCATCACACCTTAATTATGTAAATATATCATATTTTCCATATTTGTTGTTGCATGTTGATCCCAAATTCTCAAGTCATCAACAATCAAATCTGGTAGTGAATTACAGAAATACTGTGATACCCAAGTTACACACAATTAAATAAATGATCAGTCACTGATCTCATATTCATGACAAAAACTGATCCAAGAGCCCTAAATCATTTTGATCCAAGATGAGAAAAATAGGACCCTTGGATATATTCACCAAAAAGTCAAAGGCACAGTATGACTTTATCAGAGCAAAATATTTGTTTTGGTTGTTCTTTTAGGGCTGTTTTATTTTTGAATTGCATGTGTCATTTCATTTACACTGTGCACGATGCAGCCTCCAGTAAATGTGTAACATCCTGTTGACTGTGGGTGGTGTATCCCAGCTTAAGTACTGACACCAGCGAGAGGGACAGATCAGCTGCAGGAGAGCTTCAGTTGTCCACTGACAGCTTTACAACAGCCATCATGCAACTGATACGTCTGGGAGCTGCTGTCATACTTGGTGAGTCTAAGACAACTGTCACTATAAAACAGTTCATTTAATTCATTCATCTTAACGTTGCTGTGTGTTGTCTGGGAATATTACTAAAACTAATGCTTTAAACTAGAGCTGGTTTGTGTTGTAGTCTATAATACATGTACAGTCAAAATGTGTCGACAATCCCTGATGTTACACTTGCATCAGTAACTGTATTGAATTTACCATTTCTATAAAGGTTTTAAATATAAAAAATATCTAAAAGATATGTATATGGATATAATGCATTCAATTCATATCAATAAATTATTGGGATCTGCTTGTGTTTCAGGGATTTTTATTCCTCAGATATTCAGCATCAGCATGTCACACCCACCTTCTGACTGTTTGGCATCTGTGGACACCTGCATGTCAAATCTATGCGAGAGTGAACAGGCACTTTACGGTGGCATCTGTGAAGGTAAAAATGACACCAATTGACCGTTTCTGCTGCGGGGGGGATTGAAATGTGGTGTCACCCTTATGTTATCTAGTGGTGGCATTATAAGAGTAATGATTACATTTCCTCAGGAGGCTCAAAACATGAGGCTATCTAATTGAATTACACTTATAGCTTAAACGTAACAACTGAGGCAATAGCTTGGAGCAAAGTTTATATAAGTAAATTAATAGATAATAACAGGCTGCCAGCTGCCTTTAAAATAAATGTCTGCTTTGATATTAAAACTCTGTATTGTGACAGTGGATTTTATGATGTCTGCATATATCTGCATACAAACAGCCTATGGACAATCCTGTTTTTCCACCTCCCCCCCTGTGTTTGTGTTATTCAAGATGAAGGGTGCCAAATAAAAGGCTCAGAGGTCTGTAACATGACCATCCAGATCATACTGGACCAATTTCCCTCTCTGCGAGGGTGTGTGTGTGCTTGGGAGGAGCGGCTTTGTGACTCTATACAAGCGCTGGCCACACAATGTCACCGAAAGCCAGGTGCAGTATTCTCAGTAGTCTCTGAGATAAGCATTTATAGGTGAAATTACATTTTTGTTTACCAAAGGCAATCTGATGTGCTGTATTAACGAGCACCGTTGTGTTTCACAATGCGTGTCATGAACAACTGACTGTCTTTAATGAGCATTTGTCGGAGAATCGTGTTTTTTTTTACAGCAGCTCAGCAGAAGAGGAGCACAGTGATGGACTGGCAGTCAAGCAGCTTAATAGGCTACGGTAATTATTTTATTATGGTTTAATCTCAACTATAACGAGAAGATAAAATAGTGTACTGAATTCAATTGATATAAAAGTGATGTTTCTCCAGTCTTAGAACTCACTCACTGTATTTCTTTTTGTAGTATACGATGGTGCTGGATCCTGCTTGGACCGAATGAAAGTTTGTCTCAGTGATGCAGTTTGCAACAGGTACCTGGCACCTGTTCTTCAGGCCTGTATGGAAGAGCAGTGCGACCGTGACCGCTGTCAGCAAGTAACTCAGCAGTTCTACGGCAGCATGCCACACAATGTTGCAGAGATGCTGATCCTGTGTGAGTGTGAGGCTTCAGATCAGGGCTGTGTGCATGTGAAAACTTCCCTGGGCAGTGGCACATGTGAGGGGGAGACCTGGATCTGCCAGGATACAGTTGACCAATGTGTTGAGGACAGGAACTGCAGGTATTGTGCTATTCAGTCTCTTTCTACAGTCATTTGAGCATGATAGCGGCTCTGTGAGGCCAATTTGAATTCAGTAACAAAATGAATGTGGAATTTCCATTCAAATAATGGTCTAACACGGGATGTTAAAAATGATGAATGTACTGTGTATTTTTTACTGAACACCCACAAAGCTGACTGTCTCATTTACCAGAGACCTGTTAAAAACGTTCCGAGCCAAATGCTGGCACTCTGAAGAAGCACAATGCAGCGACAGTGACCTCCAGAATGATGAATGTTTCACCCACATGGATCCGGATCTCATTCTTGGTGCAGATTCTGAATGTAAAACAGCCTTCCTGGCCACTTTGGGCACAGCGCTTCACTATCCTTGTCAATGCAAAGGAGTGCACAATGAAGATCTGCTGACATGCAACATGATTCATGATGTACTTCATAATAGATCCCACTTCAGTGAGTAGGGTTTTGATTAATAAGACTGGCTTATTCATACTTTTATTTGTTCATTGGAAACATTTAAAACCATTTTTATGTGTATTTCAGTGAAGTCTTGGAAAAGCATCAGTGCTCCTTCCAAACCTCCTGAAATCAATGAATCTGAGCAAAGTCACACATGGTCACACGGTACACTTCCATTTCTAATTCAGCACTTTATACTAATGTAGGAATACTGTGGTATGAATGTCTGTTGGGATTGGCTTCTCTTCAACCCTCAATGATAAGTGGCTATTGATAATGGATGGATATCAATACTGTTCTTTTATGTATTTAATGTTGAATATTTTGTCTTTTCAGAATATCTACTGTATGCTTTTGCAACTGTTCTACTTGTTGGAGTTGTTATATTAATGCCTCTGGTTGTCATCAGTAAAATATGGTAAGTACATCAACATTAAGTTGACGCAAAACGTGAAGCGTCTGATTTTTAATGGTAGTGCTTTCCTTTATTTTGTCTTGTAGGATGTCGAGAAGAGGAGAAAAACCAAAATGTCACCATCCGCAGAAAAGAAACTGTGTTGTTATTCTCTGATGTTTATTCATCTATGAAATGTATGTCTTCACAATGAATTAATCAATAGTTTGTTGCTATTTAACTCAAAAAGATTTGAGATGATTAAATTTAGGAGTGGCTTTGAGTTTGTATCATTTTTTTCATAACATTGATAAGTATATAAAACTTATTGATAGATACTTCATTATGTGAAATATAAGATGATGTATTGTCTTGTGTAGAGTACGATGCTCTTGGCAACAGATGAAAATGTTGCTGTAAGAGCAATCAGTCTGAATAGCAGCGCTTTATTAAAGAACATCTATTTAAAATGGTCGATAAAAACCTATATTTTTACAGTTATAAATGTCGCACCAGTAGAATACTGCTGCGATAAGATCTAACTTATATCAGAGATTTTAAAGAAAGATAATCATGTGTGAACTCCAGGATTTCTTTGTGGAAAAACAAAAGAAACCTCTCCCTCGGTTGTAAATGATTGATCTTCACAATAGATTCAAAGGTCAGTTATTAATCTTTTCATGAGCTATCGATCATTGTATAAAAGGCAACAACACGCCCGACACGTTTGAGACTGCTTTATGTTATTGGTAGTCTTATTGTGATTTATTGGATCTGCTGGAGCTGAAAATAAACTTCACATTGAACACCTTGAAGTTTGTTCTAAAGGCTGTAAAATGACATGCTGTATTTTGATCCACGAACAAAAGGCAGCTTTTATAGGGAAGCCTGCACTTCATCCTTTTAACAGGCTGTTATTAAAGATAAAACGTGAACAATGCATTTTACGTTGTCTGCCAATTGGATAATTTCACAGGAAGTCTGCAATATATTTGTGCCAACTCGTCTGACTACATGTCACTCACACTTTAAATAACACAGATGTGAGTAGATGAATACAAAACACCCAGTGACAGAGACGTGTTTATAAAATGTTGGTAAACCCCCTGCTGTTCATCTCTACTTAAACAGCACTTTAAACACAACAGGGTCGATCCAAGGCCTGGTTAGCTATCTCCAGGACAAAGGCTCAAACAGTTAGGAAACAAGGCAGAAGCCTGAGAAATAGATGAGAAGTAAGCAGTGAGGTTTAATGTTGAGGTCTGTAATATGTGGCAATATAACTTTGCATTTATTCTTTTTAATCTTTATCTGCTGAAGAACATTTTAAATAAATAAAAGAAAGGACGGAATCAGGGGGAGACTCAGTAATAAATAGCACCAGAAATTTTAGAGTCTATAAAAACGGACAGTTATGATAGTAGAGAGAAGTCTTTATTTTGATGACAATGATCCAATAATAATATTTACCAGCAGAGAAGTGAAGCTGAGCAGGCTTCACAGCTACATGCTATTTAAATTCAATGTTTCACCTGACCAACGTGTCTGGACAGTGGGAGGAAGCTGCACCACGAGATCGTGACTGTAAGAAAACACACAACCAGATGCAAACACATCTGTTGGGAAGCCAGAACATTCCTGATGTGAGGCCGCATTGCTAAACACTGAGTCAACCACCAAGATGTAGGATGTAAATATAGGAGAGGAAGAGTTGGGTGGAATTCAATTCAGTTTTATTTATAAAGTGTATATATATATATATATATATATATATATATATCTCATAACAAAGTTCTTTCAGGGCACTTGGTGAAGAGTTTGCTTTGGATACTCTCTTACATTTTTCTTCCTCTTGTGTTCTGCATCAAACTCTGCTTGTTTGAGTCTCGTTGTGTTCTAGACAGCCTCCTTTGATACCCTGGTGATCCATGTAACCTCTTATTATTTCTTCTCATCTTTTCCACCATCTCTCTTTGGGTCGACCTCTGGTCCAAGAGAGGAACCAATTATTCTCTGAGGACTTCTTGTCTGTCTCAAAGTCAGCCAGGGCTCATTCTTCTTCTCACACTGGAGTTTCCTAAGAGGTCTTTCAGAGGTGCTGAGATCTCGCCTCGCATTTTCCTCCAACAGGATTTTTGCAGCTTTAGCCGAAAAAATTGTTGGTCTAAGTGCTTGCAGGGCTTATCTGGAAGCCTGTGTGTGAGACATTCTCCCTCACCATCCATGATCCTGCATCACTTAGCTTTGTGTGGTGGCGGCCGCTGGCAGCACGAGGACAGCTTGTGTGTCCGAGACAGAAACATACAGGTAGTGTACCACCCGAATGTCTTATAACTAATTGTTAAACTCTGAGATTTAGGGAATTCTGTCACCACATTCAAACAACTGAAAGAACTGTAGCTTTGTAGCCGTGTTAGTGAGGTGGCTCTAGGGATGGTAATGATGTTACACCAGTTACTCGAACTTAAGTGTCCTAACAGCTACTGAGAGGATTGCCATGAAATCATGTACTACATGGTTTTAAGAGGTTGAATCCTGAAGACTTTGGTGTTCCCTGACTTTTTATGTAGCACCACCAACAGGTCAAAGTTCTCATCTAAATATGACCGAATCTACTAGGACTGACACACAATTTGTTACACACATTCATGTACCCCAGAGGATGAATTGAATTAACTTGGTGATCCCCTGACGTTTCACATATTTTTTCCAGAACTTTTGGTTTATGACCAAATACCTGCAGAAATAATGACATTACCATCAGGCTCATTTGTACTTGGTGCTTGGTGCTACTTGCCAAATGTTAGTATGCTAACATGCTAAATTAAGATGGTGAAAATTATGCGTGTTAAACATCAGCTTGGTAACATTGTCACTGTGATCATGTTGGTTTCGCATTAAGCTCAAAGTACAGCCTCGTGGAGCTGCTAGCTGCTTATTCTTTTTGAAAATATAAATACTGCTTTAAATTTTGCCTTTAGATTAGCACAGGCATCAGTCAAAATCAGCTTTATATGCAGTATAAAGTAACAAACCAACAAGAACACCAACATTGAGTTGGTTGATGCATAAAAATTCTCCTTTTTATAATCAGCTTTAGTCAAGGTGCCACAAATCCAGTAATTTCTTTTAGGATCTTGAGAAGAAAGTGATTCTTCATTCCCTTGGAGTCGGATCAGAACCCCTCTGTGAGAAATATTGTGTCAAAATGCAAATCCCCAGCCTCTAAAAAAGACCCAGATAATAGTGAATCTTGAATATTGAATCACTATTGCATTATACCCTTGCAAGCAGCAACTGAGAGAAGTAAATATGTTCTATATAAAATTGTGGTGGATTTTTACTGCAAAACCAGCTTGCTCATTAATGGATTGGGCTTCCCCAAACATTTATACCGAGCATGTGTGATGGCACTTGAATGCATAGTTGTTGAAAGGATAACTGTTTGCTTATGTGATGAACATTGTGGGTAGGCAATTACCACATTTTAATACATTCATGCAAATGTATCAGTTTCCTCACACATCTATCAAATTTAATTAAAGTTTGCACCCCGAGTCCTGCCCGATTTCACTTTGGAATTTAAATTAGACTGATTTAATAGACTTATAAAAGGTAATTGCAATTATCTATTGTAATCACCTTATAATTAAGGTACCCCAAGTCCCAAAAACCAGGACAGAGACATACACAATATATTTTCTTTATTTGGATCATCTTTATCCTCCAGCATATGTGATGTTGAAGGAGGCAAGAGAATGAGAAGGTGAACTTTCAGCTTTCCTCACCATCCCAGTTGATCACTGAAGTAATACATTAGAGTTGAATTCAAAATGATTTAATAATGTCTATATTTAATTTAAGATTTAAGATGATTTGATGCCTGTCAGTCTTACAAGTCTTACACAGTTTTACAAGCCTTTCATGTATTTACTTTATATCTTTTGTAACACAGAAACTTAGTGTTACAAAACACAGCTTTATCATAATGTGCTAGTATACAATTCTGTTCAGTTATATTTCAAATTGTTACGATTTACAAGTGTGTATTTTATAGTCACATTAGAAGTAGGCTCATGTTAAATATAACTTTAAATTATTATTTTCATGGTGCATGGTTACAGTTTTGGTTTTAACAGTTTGTGTATTATGTTTAAAGTTTTACTCATGGATATGGTTGTTCATTCAGGTTTATAAACACATATAGTTAGTTTTTATTTTGTGTAACATGACTTTAAAGTTTAGGTTTTTACTCTTTGTGGTTTTATATTTTTACATTATCTTTTTGGATTTAAGCATTTTATATTTTAAGTTATATTTGATATATTCAACTTTTACTTGATCTTCTGTGTGATTTCATTTTGATGCTTCCTGCAGCCCTGAGAACAAACAAAAATAACTAAGGGGATTTTTGCTAAGTTCAAGCATCACTCACTGCGTCAAAACCTTATGGTAATTTCTAGAAGATTGTAGAAGCAGGATGTAAGGGTTAGGGAAACTCACCTGAGACTGCTTAAAAATGTTATTTTGTAGTTTGAGAGGAATCTTCTTTTTAATTGCTCACAGAGGATCTGACCAGGTAGGAAATGCTGAAAAGGTCTTTTTGAGTTCATAAAGAGGTATTCATATTTAAAAAACAGGAAGGATCTTTTTCTTTTTGCAGTTTGTATTCTCTCTTTATTCAAATCATTATCACCGCAGGTGTTTCTGTGGTGATAATAAATTGAATTCAGCAAGTAGCCAAAGAAGACAAAATTCTTATTCTGTTACATTATTTTATATAGCCACTGAGCTATGCAAAGTGCTTTACTGGGATTATTTGTCAGAGCCAAATAAATCTGAAGTTTTAAAATAGAAGTGGATAATTCAGATTCAAATATCTTACAGGAAATTAGATGATTCAGTCAATCATAATGGTCCTTCCAAATACAACAGACTCTAAAATGTGGAAATGAACTAGAAATAGCTGACTTTGGACCACAAAATGCAATGTTGAAATCTCTGTTGAAATACCTGTTTAAAACAATGAGCATTGTACTTTGAATACAGAAGCACAGGCAACAAATCTGAAGGCAGCAACAGCAGGGGAAGGACTTTAAAGGGAACACAGTAACATATTTAAATATATTCCTTTAGAAAAACACATCACAGTGCTCTGGCTCTTGCCTGGGCAACCTTGGAGTTTGTCGTGCGACATAGAGCATTGCAGATGAAGTCACTAGCCTCTAAAACTTTAGTAAGGTTCACCCCCTGCAAAAAAACAAACAAAAAAAAGATCTTGCAGTTTCAGTTACAAATGCAATGTCTACAACGTGATTTTAAGTAAGACGAACAAAAAGTGTCAACTTAAAGGCAAGCTTCTTATGATTTTAAATGGATGTGTGCAACAGGTGATATAACACTAAACTGTAGTGACAACATTACACCAGCAGGGGTAGGAATTGTTAAATAAACTGTTCTCAGGATGGGGTATGCAACACTGTGGGCTTGTGCAAGTTGTGTAAAACCACTGATATCATAATATAAACATTTACAAAGCTGTATGTTTGCAGAGCAATCTGTTTTTAAAGAGTTTGACTGATCTGTTGGGATTCTAGAGACATAAAATACAGCAGGTCTGTAAAAGCGCACTGTGAAGACATACTTACTGTTTGGATGTCCATGCCATGGAGCATGTAGAGCACATCCTCTGTTGAAACATTGCCTGATGAACCCTGAGCGTACGGGCAACCTCCCAGGCCAGCTACTGCAGAATCCACCACAGACACCCCCATCTGCGAGGACACACAACAGAGACATTCAGCTCCTCCACACAAGCTTCACCTCAGGTAAAACCCTGGAACAAAGATCCTTGTTCTGTTGGATTGTTCTGCCCGGTGCAGCGTGCCTTGCCAGGGCCGCTTTCGGGTTTTACAGCTGTTTAGGAGAACTGTGGGCTTATGTCTTGAAGATGAGTGGGCACAGAATGTCCCACAGTATGGCTTAGTCATCCTCTTTGTCAGCTTAAACCACCAACACCACATAATTGCGGCCTTGTTCATGCGAGAGGAACATTATAAATGCTGAACAGAACATTTCATATGTTTCTGATTCTCCTGGTTACTCATGTTTTTACAGCACTACTCTGCCCTTAAACCATGGGGATTCACTTTCTTGCCACATTCAGAAGACATTTTTTCCTCGGCTGGATGGTGTCCTCTTACACCAGGCCAACAATACGGGAATTGTAACATTGCTACACAAATGTGCAGTTGCTACAAATAATCATTAATGTCATAAATGATTTCCCTGATGACCCTGGTGAAAATGTGCTTGTCCTGTGGTGGTCTTATATATTTACACCTGCAAGAGATTTTTATTCTTTGCTTGCTTGTTTTGTTATGTGTATGGCTCATTGGCAGTCAACATAATTGTTATATTTTGTGAGAATTTTTTGTGTCTCTGGCCTCTATATGAAAATGAATGTTGCATTTTCAGTTGTCTGAATTTTATTGCTTTTGTTGGACAGCTTACACCACACATCTTAAACTATTATGATTAGGAAATATATATTTACTGCTTTTGTTTTGATATTAATGTTATAAGAAGAGCTCATGTATACATTTATATTTTACAATTTCTATTATTGTCCATATTACATAAAGAGACAAAACAGCAGATCTTGCCTTGGAAGTGTAACCTTTGTTTTCACACGAAAAATGGTGAAGCCAGACCTTTATTTTTAAAGAGTCATTATGAACTAAGGTCTCGGGATGTTTTCCACATGTCCCTGGGATTGTCATGAGAATATTAAAGATGTTTTCCAGCTTCCGTGGCAAAGCCAGATGTCAGAGGATCCCACAGTGAGAGAAAATTAACACGCAGCTCCTCTCAGTGGCATCGGGTCATGAAGGACTTTCACCCCGTGGAGCAGGACCAAGCAAAGCTAAATTAAAAGAACCACTATTGCCTTTTTTTGAACAATGCCTCTAATTGGTTGCTTTTCCTCCAGACAAGAACCTACTTCTTTCAGTGGCTGTCTGAGCCAGCCGTAATTGCTGTTTGTGTTGGCAAGGGAAGAGGAGGAGGTGGGGTAGAAGGAGGAGGAGATCTACTCCGGTGTGTGCAGTGCACGAGATTTCCAGACCTTGGTTAAAGCCAGAGCAGGATATTGTACTAGGCAGAATTTTTTGTAGTATAAACACAGAGTTGTAATCTACCATGCCAATCCTCTCGCTTTCAGCTGCAAACCGTGTAAGGCCAGGGGCTTCAGCATACCGTTTCTGAGAGAAACAAAACGGACTCTTCAGCGGCGTGCCCTGTTCCTCTGGACACTAATCGCGCAGGAATTGGTGGTCAGCAGATCGACCTTGCCAACGCTCAGTTAGCTTCACACTGCCCGGAAACCAGATGTGCACTCAGTGTTAAAAAGCCATATTCAGTGAGTTGTGGCTCTATAAAAACAATACATTCCTGGGTAAAGACAGTGCATTTTCAAACTTGCATGATTTGGGATAAGCTTGTTGACATTCTACACTCCGAGTGGACGAGGCTGAAGATGGACATGCTCCCATTTTGGTTTTATAACTGCGTCAGAGAGAGAGAAAAGAGAGAGTGTGTATTCACTGAAGGACGTGAAGCAGTGATGCTTTACCCACTACTACATAAACTGGGAAGCTGAAAGCCTGAAACAGCCACAGATCCACTGCTGACACATATATCACCTTCCAAGAACGCTTAAATAAGCTCGCTACTGGAAAGCAAAGATACTGACAGGCAGCTAGGAGACAGACAAACCAAACACAAAGAAGAAATAAATAACATTTTTACTTTGTGATTTTTTGGAGCACAACAATTCTGCACTATATAATCAAGTCATTCACTTTCCACATCAACCTCTTCACGGATTTCTGAGTTTCATGAATGCAGAACAATCCATCCAGTTTGTGTCTTTAGGTTCAGGTGGATGCTGTGTGGTCAGTGAATTTATATTTATTACCTCAAAAAAGGAAATTAATTTGGTCAAAGCTTCCAAAAATAAAATCTACAGACACAACCTATAAAACAATAAACACAGATATATTTGTCTGTGTGGACTTTTTTCACAATAAAAAAGACCTGAAAGGTGTTTGTGTATGTGTGTATGTGTGTGTGTGTGTGTGTGTGTGCTTCAAATACTCCTTCGCATTTGTTTGAAAGAAGATACTTTTGTTGTTCTTTGTGATGTTTGGTCTTGTCGGATATTGTAAGGTTCTGAACGTCTGAATGTCTGAATGTTGTGTGTTGTCGCTGACAAATAAATTAACAGAGAGAACTGTTTTTCATAGTTCAAAACGTGGTTTTGAACTATGAAATGTAGTGCAGAACCAATGTGATATGATTATTAACACGGTATACACGTGTGAATGCCCTCATTATTTAAAAACTGCTTGAACGTTTCCTCTGAAAAACAGCTCTTCAGTGGTGATGATGATGAATAGGACGATCATGATGGTGATGATGAAGCTCATGATGGTCATAACATGATCATATAGAGTAAATGTCAATTATAACATCATCGTCTCAACATATGCCAACGATAAACCAAGGAAATACATCAAATCAGGCCAACGTGAAGTGGTTTTGAAATTATCAACATAGTTGTTGTTATTGTCAGAGCCCATCATAATTGAACATTTCCTTGTAAACAGAGACAAAAGAAAATACTGCAGATGAATTGTAATTGTGAGCTAAAGTGTGAGCACAAACAGGTTATACTGTATCCCCCATCTGCAGCAGCACACAATACACCAAAATTGCGGGTAAGAATAAAAAAATATCCTTGCCAAGCCTGTGAAATCTAAGTACATACGTTGTCATTGTGTGACCTGCCAGGAGCAGGTTTGTAACAAAGCCCCCCCAGACCTCCTGAAAAGAAAAAAAGAAAAAGGTACAAAGACTGAGGAATGTCTTTATCAGGAACAAAAGAGGTGACTCAGGGCTGACAGAGCTGGGGGAATTCATTTCTCTCCCAGTTGGTGGTGTGGACTTCTGGCACACAGTAATGAAAAGCTATGATAAAATCTTTCATTTCCATCTTGTTTATGGGTGAGCAAATAGTAGGCTAAATATTCCCGGCTGCTATTATTTTTTGTGGCCATGGGGCAGCTGCGATGAATCACTGTAAATATGATCCGCAGAGGAATTTTACCATCCCTCTGCGCCTTTTCACTTCGCCATCCCAAATGAAAGCTAACTTTGAAAATATTTGCTACTTTTCACATGGACATTGTTGAGCTTTTCTTCAGCCCAATGTTACAGATGAATAGCACCATAGATAATCATGAGAAAATCAACAATATTAGAGGTAATCAAACCATAATTCCTCCTGTGTTTTGTTCTGGTGCAGTAAATATTTGATTAACATCTGACAATTTCTAAAAAAGTCAGTTCATCAGTTTTTTACATTTACAGAAGTTAGAAGGCAAGTATCTCAAAGTTATATTATGAAATGCCATGTATTAATTCTTCATTATTCTCATCAATAATGTGGCTTTAATTTACAAGATAATATTTATTTACATATGCTCATACAAGACTTTCACCCCATGGAGCAGGACCGAGCAGGCTAAATTCAAATCATCTCCAACGATGTTGCTAATTGGTTGCTTTTCTTACTCTGGCATGCAATCAAACTTTATAGTAAACAGGATAATAAAGTATGTAGACAGGAATACAGTAAGAAGTAATAACTGGACAATAATATGTCAATTTCACAATTATAATATAAGGAAATAAATGTGTGTAATATGTGAAAAACTTGTCTTTATATGTGGTTTTCATAACTGGTTTTTGTGTATTCCAGTATTAACATGAAGGAGCTTCGTCTTTGGTGGTGAATCTCTTTGTTTCCAGGTCTACTAGGTCTAGGTCTTTGTTATTCTTGGATGATACTGTGCAAAAGCACTGTAAATTACCACTGTAATTATGCCCTAATTTATGCAAACTATAAGTCATAAAGCATAATTACCTTCTGCCCACCAGATATTTACAAATGCTACCAAAGTTTCGAGCGTTGTGTCTGCAGCTGCAGCGCCATTCATCACGTGCTCAGCAGCGAGCGAATGAAAGGATCATTTTCCACTGGCCTTTAAGCGCAGCATTGTCAGAGAGTTCAACAGCCAAGCGACAGATGAGTTAGGAGCCCCCCAGGGCCCTTCTATCCACCTAGCTCTCAGTTTGCTTTGTCCAACCGACACTGAATAGGTGAGCCTTTGTACTGACCCCCTCACATCTGTTGACCCACCCAGCTCCCAATGAGCTTCTTGCTCTGCAATGACAATGTGCTCTGGAGAACAGATACAGCCATATCTGCGTTACCGCTATTTTATGTCTGGATTTATGTCCGTTTTACACTCACTACAGGCAAACCGGTGAAAAACACAGCGGCGAGAGCTCTTCCACAGGGATTTACAACCTAATTACACTTTTGTGAGCTGTGTAGAAACAGAGTATATTACTGTTATAGTCCATTACATTTTTTCTTCCCCACAATACACGCGTCCTGTGATGGAAGGGCCCATTGGAAATATCTCATGGTCATTAAGATTCTGGGATTTTTTTTTCCAGTGGGCAGTTTGTGAATCATCTTGCTTTGTGGGGAGGCTTAGATCATGTTTCTTAATGTCCCTCTTCCCTGCTGACTGATGGCCCCTGGTTTTCTCTGTGTCCCATTGTAACCTACACATTTGTTTTGTGCATTCTCAATAGTCGCCAAACAGAGGATACATTCATAATGTCGTAAACTGACACATTGTCATTAAAGCTCAGGGCAGATCCAGTTTTCAGTGAGTTTCATAAACACTTTGACAGCAATACATTGTATTGTATCAGGAGAATGTCAACAGTACTTTTAAGATTTATGTTAGATGAACACATATTGTATGTGATTACATGCTTGTAATCTCTAAAATATGTGAATTTAATATAATTTCTAACAAACTTAAATGGCCAGAATAAATGGCCTAAATCAGCCTAAATGAGGATTTTGATTAGAATTGCTTCCTTTTCCTTTTGCCTGATGCCAGTGGAAAATAAACACTACTGATCCTTTCCTCTTTGTAAAAATGAAGAAAAGATGCTGTCTTTGAATGTCTTGTAATACATGCCTCGAAAATTGTCTAAAAAGATGGATTAGGAGCAGCTTAATATATGATTATCCCCAGCAAGAATAATGATTTAAAGCCTCAGAAAAGACTTGTGATCTCTACAATGTTGGCAGTTACTTAAGGAAGTTGAAAGATATCTTGGAACAAGAATCACCTCGTTGACTTTGCTTCCACATCTGGTTGCTCCTCTTCATGTCCTTGTGAGTTACAACATTGATTTATGCAAAGACTGGGCATTTATCCATAATTGGCCTGTGGTTCTCCACAAGAGTGTTCATATTCATCAAAAGGAAAGGATGTGCATGTGAAGGAGAAGGTGCACAAAAATCCTTGCCAAGCTACTGCGAAAGCAGAAAGCTGTCAAACAATCTTGCATGAGAGGATGTGAGGATCAAGAGGATGATGCATCACTGTCTGGTGATTGTACAGAGGAGAGTCTACCCTTCCAGCTCTGAGGTAAATGGGCCTCCTCTTCTAACCACGCCAGTAAGCCTGCTACAGAAAGTACTGGCACTTTTCAAATCCTTCACACAAAGATCAGGGTGGTTTTTTTCGTGTACTTTTCTTCACTTCCCTTTTTCTGATATCCCACATTTTTGGTTTTCAGATTTGCAGAGATGTCAGATTTCTCCTTCACTCTATTTTCAAAGATGTCTATTTGATGTTTGCTAGGTTACGAAAAAAGTTGAAAAAATGTCAAGTTCTCTCCCCATCGTTTACTATAATTCACAGGTCCCTCTACCCAACATTGGGGCCGTTCCCCTTCATCTTAAAGAAATGCCAGGTGCCTTGAGCGATTCTTACCCAGAGTAAGGCAGCACAGTCTTGCCAGAGCGAGCAATAGTTGTAAAAAAGATGGATAGACTATTTTATTGTATTATCTTGACCTTTGTTTTTCTCTTTCCCCTTCATTGTTAATGATTAGATCTGTTGTGTCTAAGTGCCTTCTTGTACATGAGATCGTTCTCAGGGGTGTGTCCTTGAGGTTTGAACAGTTTTGGGCATGTTCATCTTCCATCCTTTACATAATAAAATTTGCTTATACGTGCATCACTATGAAGGTGTCACAGTGTCAAAGTTCAATTAGTTGATGCAGTTATAAAAAAGACAGTGAATGTTTTGGATAGATAGTTTGGCTACCATCTTATTTTTGTTGTCAAAACAATAAAAGTAAGTCCTTGTTTGTAATACTAAGAGCCTATTACCACTACTTCTGCTACTGCAATACTCCCAAATCACAATCATTCTTCTTGATATTAGTAATAATAAATATGATAATAATAATTATGATCATAACATAATAAATCATTATGGTCAGTAACAGATGACTTGTCAAACTATATATTATGAGTTCTTACCTGAAGTGCAGTAAGGATGTTGGGCAGTGCTTGCCCATAAGTGTCATGGCAGTGAACTGCTACAGCGCTGGTGGGCACCTCCTTCATCACACTCTGCAACATCTTAAACATGGAACCTGGAGTACCAACACCGATGGTATCCCCCAAGGAAATCTCATAACAGCCCATTTCATATAACCTCTTTGCCACCTAAAGAATAGTGAACATATAGTAAAATGCTCGGAAATCACATAGTAAAAGAACTGTTAATGCTTATTTTCAGTAAGATGCAAGTATCATTGCAAGTGTGGTTTAGCATTGACATGTCTGAGAATGTAACTTTTAATATGACAATTCTTTAATCATGTATTTTTCATCGTTAATGAGTTCTGTCTGTAG
>JAVQJD010070446.1:0-18911 GCA_036023655.1 Nannoperca australis | reverse complement strand
GTGTGTGTGTGTGTGTGTGTGTGTGTGTGTGTGTGTGTGTGTGTGTGTGTGTGTGTGTGTGTGTGTGTGTGTGTGTGTGTGTGTGTGTTGAAGGAACAGACTTTAAGGAGCCTGAGAGGGAGCCATATAATGGTGCCTGATGACAAGGCAAGTGATCTGGGCTAGTTGGAGGCAACCATGAGGAGGCGAGCTGGCCTGATGTAACCTAAAACACTGCAAACACCAGGACAACCAAACACACACACACACTGAAAGGCTGACACTAGTTGCTTCTCCATTTCTACAGTACCTGACAATATACTTGTCTGTCTTCTGTGACTAAGCATAAGAATGAGGAGGTGGCAGCCATGAGAGCTCTCGCAAATCTACATGTTTTCTATGAATTCTCTGCTGTTTAAAAATCACTGGAACTAGTCACAGTTGGCACCACGGTTTCATACTTAGAATGTGATTTGCAGCAGTGTGCCTAGTATTGTTTTTGCACTTTTCCTGTGTAACAAAGTTTTTACTCATCCCCCAGGTAATAAGTTAAAGGAACTTAAACAGCAGAAAACACCTGAGAGTAAATGGAACTTGTGGTTTATTATTCATTGTACTTTCACTGGTCTTGATCAACAGACACAGGAGGAGAAATGTGGTTTTTTTGTTACAGAAAAGGGGGTTTTCCTCTGGTTTATAATAACTTTAATAAAGCAGAGCTGCAGCGAGAATTTCTTGTGTCCTTGTTCTAAATCAAGGAAAGTCGTAAAACCAGAGCTTGTCATATTTATAGCGACTATGAAAAATGGCTGCAGACATACGATGGAGGGCAGCACAATGCCACCACAAGGTCTTCTAAGACAAGTGTGATTACTGTTGCTCTTTTACCCTTTCATGCCGCCCTTTTTTATGGCACACTTTCAACAGTTCAGCACTGGCTGTGAAACCGAGGGCAGAAATAATAGAGAGATCAAGACCTTATCACATAAGTTTGGATGGGAAATTTCCCCTTTTTATATTTTCACTTTATATATATATATATTTATATATATATATATATATATATATATATCTTTTTTTCCCCTGGACCTCTTATTATTCAGGACAGGCCGTGTACAGTGCATGGTTGTGAAAACGGGAATAATCTCATGCAGCAGATTAAGTGGATTAATTAGGGTTTTATTCATCAGGGTGAATTGGTACCTAAAGAGCTTTCCCCTGCAATGACAAGGATTTTTCACCCTTAATTATCTCGGGCTGTGGAATGCAGCCCTGCGTGTGCGGCGCGTGGGGAAAAGAGGAGACATATCAGCCTGCAGTCGCACTGTGGAAATGCGAATCTTTCCGCCCTCAGAGAGTGACTTTGCTCTCATTTATTTATTTCAACTGCAACTCTTAAACTAAAAATATTCTCCTTTTCCTGTTGTGTTGTGCTGAATTCAGGCTGCCCCTGTGTGAAGTCATGTCACACCGCAAACTGTTATCTCACCATCGAGCCCCTCATCAGGCCCATCTCTTATCTCCTTATCATTTTCCACTTACGAGCCTTCTCACACACTCTCACTCTCAATCTTTTTCTGTCAATAACCAATAGTAGTTCGAAAACCACCTACTATACTGTATTTTCAACCACATGTGCAGGCAGTTGGCATGAGAACAGACACAAATGTCTTTAAGGTGGATGACAATATAGAGTATTAAAGTGAAACTATGAGGCGCAGGGTGCAGGGTTTTGCAAGGTGACAATTAATAAAAATTTCAAAAGGATTATTTTGGACAAATTACATTTATGTACTTAATTAGACGTTTTCTCACAATTATCAAACCGTATAAACTATTTGGGAACATTTTATTTCAAAAATTTAAGAAACTAAATTTCCTCCATTTTAATTTCTTCAGAATTAAAGTATATTAAAGTACACACACACACACCTGTACAATCAAATACAATCAGTACAAAAACTCACCCATAAAATTCTACTGTTACAAAATAAGAATTGGTTTTGATTGACACTGTCAGAGGTTTACATTTAAAACATGGGGGGGTAAGAATATTAGTAACACATTTCAATAGTAGTAATAAACACATAAATAAACATTTCTCAGACTGTTGGAACAAAAAGAAGGCCATTATAATTATTTGTAAAGGCAGAGTATGTAGCTGCCCTGTTGCATTAGATTGTATATGTGTTCAGGGAGTGTATGTAACCAAGACCACATTTATTAATCTTAGATGTACACGCATTACAAGCACCGCCTACAAACCAAACCGAACAAATACACGACACAAGATGCACCGACTGCACGCAAGTGGAGGAGGAAAAAGTTTGTTCTTGAGTAATTTCTAAAAGCACGAAGCAGATAAAGCCGATGCCACCACGTGAAGATAATATCATATTTAAAAGAAACATTTCTATACCACTAATGTGAAATCCTAAACTCATGTGACCACTGGTGCTGTACACTCTGTGTGAAGTCTGGGACAGTTTAAAAAAAAAAGTGGTGAAAGTGGGTTTTAAGGCCCATTCAGTGCGAGACAAGAGCTTCTCAGGGACGCAACCGCGGACTTTCTCAAGTTCCAACCTTTCGCCGTGCAGCACAAAGAGGCCGGGGAGGAGCCGAGCATCCCCAAACAGGCAGATAACCAGGTTTGGGGTAAGGATGGGGGAGGGAGGGAGGAGTGTGGGGTGTATAAAGAGGGGCATAGATGGGTACTGGGGTGGGGGGGCACCGACCAGGTCCGACGTAATGCTTGACTTGAATGTCTGATACCCATCTACAGTCTTTAGTCTCCCCTCAGCTGACTGACAGTGTGTGTGTGTGTGTGTGTGTGTGTGTGGTCGGCCTGCACTTTCATATGTGTCACAGTAAGAACAGAACGGTATGTTTCGCAGGATTCACGTGAAAACCTGCTTTGATTGTATACACGTACATGATTTTCTGAGTATTTTGTCTCGGGCTGAATTGTTTGAGAAAGTTCCTGGACACATGGATGACCACGTAATCTTTCAGTGTATTTGCATAGAAGCATGTTGTAGTCATAAGACTGACAACCGAGTGCGAGGATGTAAAACTTTAATAATCCCCAGGAGGAGCTGTTGTTATTTCACCATGACGGCTGCAACTAGAATTACAAAGCCAAACAAAAACAACTATAAATGAATAACTATATAATATAATAACTATACTAGTTAGGGATTAAATACGAATGAGGAGTAGTTTGAACATTAGATTCTATAGAAAAAAATACATTTGAATAATAGATTTTAAAAGTTAGAGCATAAAAACTAGTTTGGCAAACAGTAACCCCAAAGAGTCGGTCATACCTGCTGAAAAAGGACCGTAAAACCACGACGTGGGATTCTGTGACAGGAGAAATATGAGTTCTATGTGAAATAAACAGTTGAATAGGTGATCTTGGGTCATGCCACTTAAAGGAGCTGCTAACCTGAAAACAAGTCACTGGTTTGTCTTTCAGTGCAGACACTTAGTGTCCCGCAGTGGTCTGAATGTAGTTTCAGTGGCTTGAGAAATAAGAGCAGACAACAAAGCCACTTAACCCTTTCACGTCACTGCATGCTCACTGGGGGTGGTGCATTATCATCATGTCAGCTCTATGACTGTACAGCCTGAGCTCGGATGTCCTGTGACCTAAAATGACAATATGGAGGCTGACTTGTCGCGGAAAGTTCAAAGGCCTCCGTCGATGAGTAACATTTTAATCTCCCCTTGATGGTGACGCGGGCGCCTCTCTTTGCTTCATCAGCACTTTGTTTTGTTTGTTTTATTCCTGAGAGGTGGAATGAATGTGTGTGTGTGTGTGTGTGTGTGTGTGTGTGTGTGCGTGCACAGTATTTTTCTCCTCTTTTGAAGCTATGCAGCTCTCACACTAACAATTTAGGAACGACAGAAAATGTGTGAAGAAAAGAAAGCAGGATTGTAGTTTCTGAAAAAGACAACTTGCTTCCTGGAATCAAAGAAAACAATAGTTGGATTATTGATTGTAGCGCGCTTCATCGTAAGTGCTTAATATCCAATAGATGTAGTTGTAGGTAGTATAATAATAAAAGTTATAATAATAATGATGATTTTACTAGTAGTTTGGGCGAAGTTAAACACAATTTAAATCATTTCATTATAGTCCTGTAATAAAATACATTCTGGTATTTTTCCACATTGACTCTATATAATCTTTTATCATTTGCACTTTTAACGTGTATATATATATAAAGGAAAGTCACTTAAATTAAAATTGTATTTAATGTGACTTTACTGTGTGTGTGTGTGTGTGTGTGTGTATATATATATACATACAGTCACTTAAATAAAAGATTTTTGGGAAAAAGAAAATCATTAATTGTCACTATAATCTAATAAAATTTGTCATGATTCAACAAAGAATTTTGGAGTCGCTTTTGTAGTTAACTTTGTAAAAGTTAATACTAACAATTACTGCAGTAGTTAATTTATAATCAAAGTTTAATTTAAAATAGTATTATTTCTCAATGCTCTATATTTTTCTGCATGTTTCCAACATGGTGATTTGAAGGCTAATACTGTTTTATGCCGCCTTCACTGCCAGCCTTGTAAACCTATGAAGGATACTTTCCTTCAATAATTAAGTGTAGCATGAATGACAGTGACTTCCTCTTCCCCTCTATGTTCTTCATCACTTTCTCTCTCTGCTAAAAGTAGGTCAACAGGGATTTCCTGCCCTCAGACGTTTTCTTTCCAGCCAACACCTGGCCTTTGTAAAGCCACTTCAGCGAGAGGAAAGCGTGTGTGTACTGTATATATAACATTTGGGATCAGAAGTTACAACAGCTTGTAAGTGTTTTCCACTATGCAGAGAAACTTAGACCACTATCGACCTTTTGTTGAGCAACCGGGACTTCAACTCTCACAGAAACCATGAAAGAGACTCTCCTGAAGATGTAGCTGCAGCTTCAGGCTGGGATTTTAAAATGCACAAAAACAACAGACGCATATTTATTCCTCTAATTTTCCCAATTTAAAGTTCGCTCTCAGATGCATTATGAAACAAAGGCATGCGTTTTTTTTTCAGAATGAATTATTAACAACCCGAGGCTTACCTTTGCATTTCTAATTATGTGACGCAGAGAGATGGCTCTCCAACTCTGCAGGCATCCCGTTAGTGTCATTCTGAAGGAGAAATCCAATGCAGGAAGGTTTGGAGGGGGGTGTCATTTACAAAGTAGGTTACAGAAAAGTGTTCAGCTGCGAACAAGTCCAACTGTTTGAACACCTCTGGCCTTAAAAATCTGATTTTTCAGACTCATTTTGCAATCGGAGGAGCCAAAACAAAGCACCGTGGAAACATTGCTATTGTTTATTAAAGGGCAAAAGAAAATGTGACCTGATTTGAACAAGATGGGGACAGACGAGGCCGAGAAGAGGAGTTGCACGGCTTTTGATCAGCTGTCTAACTGTGACGGTGACTTTCACATTAGCTGTCTTTCCTTTTTCTCCCCCGACTTGTTGCAGAGGTGTCAGATCACCCACAGTGGGTATGCAATCAAAGGCACTCACAGTGTGGTTGAGGGGGAGGGGACTAGGTTTTGCGGTGAGCTAAACAAAACAATTCATCAAACGCAGCCGATGTGGGATCACAGCTAGCTTCTTAGAACAAAAAAGCTCAACAACACAAGAGGGGGAATACTCACCTTTGCCTCAACGCTTTCCTCTTCCCGTTATTTTCTCTCCGACAACCTCCCTCCTTCACACACACTGACACACACACCTGCACAGCGCTCGGCCCGGCGGTGCACATTCAGGCTGATAGTCATACTGAGAGGACAATGCTGAGAGATTCGCAGAATATGATCTTTTCTCTGTTTGTCACCCTGATCTTTCTGAATGAATAATTTTCCGTTTCGGGGCCACCAGTTTCAAATATATGTCAGGGTTCAAAAGCCTCTCTAAGAATTAAAAAGTCATCAATACAAAGAAAAATTCAAAAGGGGCAGCTCCAATAACACCAGGTTTCTCTGAGACTCATGAAGAAGAAAAACAACATGCTGCCTGCAGGAAAATCACACACACAAACCCCCACACTGTTAGACAGTCGGTTGCACCACTTTTCCGACCTCTCTGGATGGAGTAGATGAGGCCGCGGAGCCTCACTCCCCTGTAAGAGGGTGCACGCTGCTGGGTGTGGTTTTACTCTACGTCTCCGTGGTCATCCTCCCCCCCCCTTCCCCTCCTCCCCCGAACACCTGGCCACCATGACAATAACGTGCTGTGTAACTGCTGCAAAGCAACAACCACATGTTTATGCAAGTGATTCTACACCGTGCAGTGGCTTTAGGCTGAGGCACTGCGAGTGCGGGGGCACCCAAGGGTCCTTAAGAGGGTTCCAGGAGTCCTTGAAGAAGATCAAGCGGTCGTCAACAAAATAAGAAATAGTTTTGTTTCACAAAAATTCCACTTAATAGAATTATTTAATGTTGGAAAAGCATATATTTAAGAACTGCTGCTATACAATAGATCATTAATTCAAGCGTCCTGTAACCGACACTCCTCAACATGTTCCTAATGTGGTCATGTGTTCAGGAGCTTTTGTAGCTTTGGTGATCACCTGATTTCTTCAGGTAAGAATTAAAAATTCTCCAGTTCTTTGTTTTATGACCAAGTATCTGCAGAGCCAATTACATTCCCATCAGCCTCAGCTGTGCTTTTGTGTTACTGCTAATTAGCAAAATGTTGCTAAACTAAGATGAACATGGTAAACATTGTCACTGTGAGAATGTTAGCATGTTGACATTAGCATTTAGCTCAAAGCACCACAGAGTGCTGCATCAATCCTGCGTTTGTTGTTTTTAAAACATCATTTCTATATATTTTTTATCTACTTAGCTGCTCTACACTCTTTCCATGAACGTCTTGCTTTTGTCTTTTCTGTGTGAAGCAAGTTTTTTTATTCACACCTTTCTTGTCTAAATGTTAGTTTTTAAAGATATAGTTTCTGATTTATTTTGTAGTGTTTTATTACCAGCAAATGTCATCAGCTGGGACATTTGGAAGGTTTTTGAGGAAGTTTAGCATTGTTGGGCACTAAATCCAACGTTTCAGATCTTCACAAAAAGCACATTTTGGGGGCACATTAACTCATTCAGGGAATGTCATAAATTGTTGTCAGCGACTGCAGTGGACCTTTGGGGGTAGGTTCTAGTGCCGGCCCTGATTTAAAGGTTAAATGTTGCTTTTGTGGAGTAGGTGGGGTGCAAACAATTTCAGTTTTTTTCCGCACAGAAATGAAAAGAAAAGCACTTAAATATGTTCAAGGTCAGACCCACTTTTAACTTCCATTAACTAACTGTTCATACTGTGCTGTTCTCCTATCCTCCCCATCGTTCTGCCTCTCAATTTCAAATCAGGAGTTTAACCTCCAAGCAGATTCTGCTCACGCTATGGCAACGGACCTGGCCAGGCACCATGGGAGAATTACCTTCCATAATTATACTGCAATTATGACTGAGATAAAATCAGCATTATTCCAAAAAAAAGAAAAAGAAGAAGTTTAAATGAGCAGCGGGAGGGAGGGATGGAGGGATGGAAGGAGTTGGAGCTTTAGTGTCTCTGAGGGGATTGGTGACAGTCCTGTGAAACAAAAGGAAACGAATGGGCAGAAAACCTTTCTAATTAAGCACAGAGAAAAGATGGTGTCTCTGGTAATTATAAAAGTGTAAGAGATTCTTAACTGGGTGGAGGGTAATTTTGTTTAATTTCTGTATATTTGAAAAGTTGAGTCCAAACGGTAAAACCAAAGCACAAACTTTCACAATGGAAGAAAAGAGAGTGGGGATCTTCCTGAGACCACGTCAGCGCTGTAATCAAATCTGATCTTCAGCAAACTTGGTTGACCTTTTGGAAGTTATCACAATATCTTGACACTGAAAAACGGTAAACTTTCCAAACTGACCACCAGGGGCTCTGTCAAGCGTTCACATGCCTGTGAATCACTCCTGGCTGCAGCAAACAGGGCCTGCAACAAATAAGCTCTCCCTTCAAACCTCTTCAAACCTCTTCAAACCGCCAACCACCTCCCAAAAATAGACATGCAAAACAACTCCAGGAGCTTTTGGGGCTCCACTTTCCAGCTAGTCCTCTTCAGTGACGTGTGCAGCTTTAAGTCTGGAGCTGGATGGCAGCAGACAGGACATCTGCTCTTCATATCCGCCTGGTGTGTTGCACAAAGTGGACTCTCTTTGCTCCAGCCATGGGCCCAGCGGCAGCACGGCGGGCACAATTCCCTCTCCAAACACAATTCGGAAAAGGGACTTGTTTATCCAACCATTCAAGGCTCGGATCAGAGGGAGATAATGTCTGGATGGGTTTGAGTCTCCTTTCCATGTAACTGCGCACATCTGTATCTGAGTTTTCCACTCGCGAAATCCGACGGAGTGTTTTAAACTGAGCTGGTGTACGATACACAAACAAACACAGCAGGAGGAGCGCACCAACATAAATACACAGGTAGGCCAACAGTGCGTGCATCGCCAAGCACTTAAGGAAGACATTGGTGGTCCATTACAGTGCATTTGGATCACAAATGAAAAGCCTCGACCTCTGGAAAGAGAGGACACATCACAAAGTCTAGTTTAACCTCCAGGACTTTCCTCTCTCTTTTTCTTCAACTGTTTGAGAAAATCTGTTTCTACAGGTCGTACAAAAGAAGTCTTTGGATCCATTTTGTAATGCGTTTTCATCACTCGTGTGTCACATTTCTTTAATAACACCATAATCTCAAACCTCCCATCATCTTTTTAAGGTCAATGTATGAAAAAGAAAAAAAATCAAGCATTTAAAAGCAGCAAAAGTGATTTATAACCTGTATATTTCAGATATGAAATGGCTGCAGAGTATCTCCCGGTGATGCCATTACTTATTTCTGAAAGCCCACCTGATTGTAGTCAGACACTCAGCTAAAAACACCTAAAACAGCTCAATAAAGCACCTTGAGCCGTGATTGGGATCTCACTCATATTCCCTCGTCACAAAGATGAATGCATTTGCAGAGGAAGGATGAGAGCGGGCGCTGACTTTTAATAAATTCTGCATCATGCCTCCACCAGGGTGCCCACAAGCCGCTTGACAACTGCATTTATTTTAAGACAGTTTGATAAATTAATTTATTTTTTTTATCTGGAGAAATACATTCACAGACCGAATAATGATCTTGACTGAAAAATGGAACTGTTACAGCCAAGGAGACGACGTGGAGTTGATCCGTTTTTCTTTGAATGTTTGACGGCTGGTAGAAGAGGCTGACACTGCACAAGTGTATTGGCTGGATATTTATTCTCTGCATAATACCCGTTTGTTTGATCTTAATTTAATGTAATACAAATTTAGAGGCGTTTAATGACCCCAATCACTGTTTGTTCACGGGGATTTTTGTGTGTCACTTGAATTCTTTGAAAAAAGGGAGAAAAAAAAAAACCCAACACCAGATCCTGATAAGAGAAAATTGTGCAACAAGACAGACAGATCAGATAATCGGCCAGAGGTCACACATGCATGCAAACACGCATGCAAACACATCAGAAGAACACATACTACTTCACCAAAGCCATCCAGAGGAAGCTAATCTTGATGCAGAATTTTTGTGAGAAATACTTCCAAGCTGAAGCCTGCCGCATTCAAAAACAAGCAAACGATTCATAATGTCAGTATCAGCTGCATCTGCGCACATTTCAGGCCGGCCGGCAATATCCTTCAGAGGACAAAGTGTACGAAATGAATCAATAAACTCAAAAGCCCTGAAGTCTCAAATCCATTAGGGCTACGACGAAACACATATTACTTCAAAATGGAGTTGCATTAAGTGTCAGATGTCTGTGATAAGGCTGCCTTCATTTGGGTTTTGTTGTTTTTCCCCCTGATGGGACGTATGAGTGGTGACTCCTTATCATTCATGCCATAAAGCACTATCTGTGTCTCTTATCGCCTGTCTCTGCACGAAAGAGGAAAAGAGAGTAAGAGTATGACAGAGGGAGAGAATGAAGGACAGAAAGCAGCGGATGATAAAAATCGCTGCTGTGGCCACATGCATGTACACCTGTGTGAGTGGACACAGACGCAGTCTTGCCACCTTAACACACACGTATCAAACAAGGCCATGGGCCTGACATGCTCTTATCTCCTGCAGCCTTTCGCCGTGAAGATAATGTGCAGTGCTACCTCAACAGCTCCCCACCAAAAGTACAGAGGAAATCAAACTGTTGCAGAGAATCTGAGGCTTTTTTCCTTCCTCTGTTCACTGATGGCCTCTTCTGTTATCTCTTCAGATGAACTCGAGTTCTCTTCCAGCCGGTAACTTTTATTAAACTATCGTAATATGGAAATCTCCCATCGAATTCTGGCGAGATGTAAAAAAACTGAACCAGTTCTCGTCTTCCACTGCATCATCATTTTGAATATGAGGAACAAACTGATTCCATCAGAGTATAAATTAAAATCCAGTTATACTGCTGTGGAGAGCGTCATGGCTTGCAGATTGTGCGTATGATACAACACGTTGACCCTGCTTGATTCAGCAGACGCAACGCGATACATTCCTCTCATCCGGCTGGTTTTAATACCATGTGAATCTCTTCCCTATGCAAGGCATAACCTTAATCTCACTGCCTTTAACCTTGCCATTCTCCTCCTCTATCTCTCCCTACTTCCCTCCCTTGTTCCATCTCTCCCTGCGTTTGTTTATCCAGCACTCTCTCGCTGCCTCTCTGATGAGTGTTTTATCTTGCAGCCCACCTTTTCACACTGCCGCGTTCACAATCACGAGTATCACCAGTAATTATCTCGCTGTATTCCCCCTTCTCGCCCTATCGCCGGCATTCATCTCGGCGCTGGAATTATATGCGTTTCAGATGGGTGCCACCGCACTCCCCTGCCCCCCTCTGGAGGAAGAGGAGGAGGAAGAGGGTAGGTTCGGGAGAGGAGGGGGGGGGACAGACCCAGGTTGGGTAAAGACAAATCTAGTGTGTCGCAGGTTGGAGATTGTGAAGCCTGGCTGGCCTGACCTGCATCACCATACAGCGGCTCAGACCCACATCTCAGGTGTAATTACTTTGTTTCACAGCTTCCTTTATCTCCCATCGACTTTGCATCTGTCCCCTTTCATACTCCGGCACTCCTTCGCATAATATAGTTGTGGTCTCTGTCAAAGTCGCCTTGACCTTCCTCCTTTCTGCCGCCGCCATTGTACCAATAAGAAAACCAATTAATGACTTATCCGTCCATCTCAATGTCAAGTCTTCTTCTGAGGTGTACTATTATGTCTGCTTTTCCGACGTGCCGTTAATTAACTCAATGCTTCGCCGTCTCCCTCCGAAGCCTCCCACTGCTCACTCACCCAACCACACCGGCATTCAGGGCCGCATAATAGTACTGTAGGTGCGAGGCGAGCTGCGGAGCTCTCACTCCCACACAAATCCTCAAACTTCTGAGAGCAACAGAATGTAGAGAGGGGACGGTGGACGTGCAAAGTAGGATATGAAAGGATTTAATGAACAAGATGTGTGAAGGAGAATTCAATGGAGAGGCCAGATAAGGCTCTACAGTCGTTAAGAGTGGGCAGAGAGTGGCGCATCCGCCTCTTTAGGTGAAGTAAAACCCTGCATATCCTCACCTTTCATGAGGGAAGCCCTAACACTGGCTTGGAGTGAAGCCGGGGGGGTGGCGTTTGCTTTCCCTTTATCGCATTCATATTCAAATATCTGAGTAAAATGTCAAAGGTGATAGACATATCACTTTTGAGCTTTTGTGTTGGAGCAGCCTGCACTGAAAGCCCAGTTTAACAGGTGGAGACGCGTGTCGCGGTGTTGTTGTGAGGATGAGGATTCATGCTGCTTTATGTTGACCTGCGGAGGCCGGAGCCGGAGCCTGGCGTTCATTCCTAATGATTTCAGCTTTTTGTGGCTCGGACAAAGCAAACTGTATTCACGTCTGCGCGAAAATATGATTTATGCAACAAGACAAAGCCGTGCACAACCTGTGGACGCCAAGCACGATGTCTATCTGTTTCACTTGTCCCATTTCCATATTTATATTAATTAGAATTTGGCAGAGTATTGTCCTAGGGGATAACTATTATGAAAATCATTCCAATATCTTAATATATAAACTTAGAGCAGCACTGTTTGTGTGGTTTAAAAAAAAACTTTCTAGTATTAAATGATATACTTGCACAGCCAGAGTGAGGAGCACACCATATCTTTTTAATTTTCTAAATGCAATTCATTGCTCCGAACGCGGATTCAAAACACTAATTCATTTGTATTTGATAATTTGCCCACATTCACGGCATGACATAAGTGCAGTTTTCTTTTTAAACTTTGCACTGCATGCACAAGTTTAATTAAGTGAGAACTCTCCACATTATCACCATCATGAGAGTACGGTTTTTGTAGAGGGGGGGGGAGTAGGTCTGCAAGGGTCTTTTCTGCTCTTCCTCTCCACTCCCACAATTTCTGGCATAAAAGAAATTTTCCGAATTGAGAGGAGTGATTGCTGGAGGAGGTATACATTTCAAGTTAATTTTACATTGACCTTGTAAAACGGCTTGTGAAAGAGCGTGGATAAGTTAAACAGTAATGAAAAAAAGAAAGGAGCTAATGCACCTTCATCTGCCTGCGCTGAACCGTCTCACTAACGGACCATCCACTCCTCCTCTCAGCTACAGCACAATCACACTGTGTAGACGTCTTTCATGGACCCACAGACAACCTAGATTTGAGCTAAATTGTACATTAAACGAGATTAATGAGATTTTGGTTTCAGGGGGCTGAATTTGAGCATGTCTGTCGCTGGGCTACTGGAAATAATTGTCTTCATTTCAGAAATTCTGACCATGAACAATCATGCAGCTTTGACTTCCCTCCACACGCCTCATCATTAACTGTAAAAACTGAAGAGTTTAGTGGGTCTTACCTGGTGTGAGCAGTGGAGGACAGTATGTGGGAGTTGAGCATGTGCTGTGGTCTCAAAGACATTATCAAGGGACTCATCTCACCTTCAACCTGATTTTACTCACTGCTCTAGTTTTGAAATAAAAGAACAAAATGTCTCTGCACAGCTTGTCTGATGTCTCGTGTGTCAGTTTGCGATGGACTCGTTTGTTTTTTCCGCCGCTGCTTTTATTTTGCAGAGAGCCATTAGCTTCTTATTACACTATGGTTGCACTGAAAACATGCAATGGACCAGTTTTACTTTGCAGCGCGTTTAAACAGATCAATCTGAATAACTGTTGCTGAACACCGGCACTGGGTTTGGTGCTCAGGTTGCTCTGCATGTTGTTGTTGTTTGTTATTAAGGAACGAGGATTCTTATGGATCCTATGTTCAGTATAGTCGGGCTGCAACTTATGATTGTACTATTAGACTTTAGGTTGTTAGTTTGTCACTTGGGCTGAAAATCAGGAGAATCCCATCACCAGGGCCTGGTTAACCCACTAGAGGGCCCTACTGCAAAAACAGATGTGGGCCCCCATTGACCCCCTGTTTGTAGTAATGTGGTTAAACACCAGTTTATTTAGGAATGTGCACTATGTAAATTCTGACACAGCTTTGGATTTGGATACATTATTTTGAATATGTGTAGGGGGTGTGTTCAAGCTAAAATGGGGGTGTTAAGCTGCTTTTTAAGGCCCTTATCATTGCACTGGATACTCTGCATATCCCCAACACATTTGCAGGTAATCAAATTACCGCGAAACAACTGTTGTGGGGACTTCAGGGCCGCCTGAAAAGTCCGGGGCACCGGCACACTTGCCTGCTTTGCCTGGCTGCTAATCCAGCTTTGCCTTTCGCAAAGTCCCGGAGCCCAAGATGTTGTCTTCTGAGTGCTTATTCTGTCTGTTTGTAAAGAACGAACTGTAGGGCTTGGTAACTAAACTCAAAATTGTAGAAGAAGAACCAAAATCCAGTGTGAAGCATTGGACTGATTCTTCGACTTGTTTCTGACCTGGAAGCTTCTAGTTCTTGTAGGGCTGCTTGTGTTTCATTATTGGCCTTTGTGATAGTTTGACAGTGACAATACACAGTTATTAACACATCTCTGTGTATGATAGGTGGAAAATGTGAAGCTATAACTTGCATGTTTGATACCTTAATTTATTAAATGAGGATTATTGAAGTGGTTGTAATGGATTCATTGTTCCAGGATTCATGTAGAGCTGCGTGCTCGTCATTACTGCTCTCTTCCTCTTTCTTTTGCTTTTTTAAGATCCTCAACTGAAGCAGTTTTGTCTCCTGGCGAACGCATCAATCTGTGTTCTTAACCTTGTTGCTGACTGGATATTCCCCCCCATGTTCAGTGTGGACCGCACAACCCTCTCACTGTCTGTTCGCTGCAGCACGTCAACGTGTCCATTTCCCCTTTCATTAGCTTTGCTATCTGGCCAGCGCTTCCCCTTCTTTGCCCGGTTTGTCCGTCTGTCACGGGACAAAGACTTGACAGGGACCTGGCTGGGCCCCGAGCCCAGAAAATCATTTAACAGGCCAATCAGAACGGGGGCCGATCCCTGCGCAGCCATTAGGGAAACCCGAGCGCCGACCCTGACCCCCCGTCTCTCACAGCCTCTTTTAGGTTTTAGACGCTCTACAAATTGAGCATCATCCTCCAACCCTCAGCAGCCATTTTGTAAATGACAGGTCCGGGAAAGGAGAGAGAGTGGGAACAGACATGAAAATGATGTTCATCGGGTTTATGGAAGAGATGGGGAGAAAGAGATAGAAATGAAATATCCTGGCTGACTAGAAGGGGGTTTCTAATTCACCCTCCTCCCCTCCTCCGTCTCCTCTGAACCCCAACCTTCAGTTCACAGACCGAAAGCCACGATAAAACCCGATTTCTCCACTTTCATTCTTTCACTCGTCCTCTTCTCCTCTTCGATCCCGCCACAAGGGAACACTCTGGCCTTTGTTCGGTGAATTGGTTTTTAGATGTTATTTTTTCTTCACTCTTTCTTTCTCTAAGAGCATGTGATTAAAATCACCTCAGCCGTTTAGCACTGATGCCTTTTGTCTCTCCAGTCCCATTCTGCTGGGAGTCAGAGGGCTTACTACTCTACGTCTAACAGGTAGGATATAATAGGATTTTACTCCTGCTCTTGCCTGCACCGTCCGTCTGCATATTTAGAGCTTAAATCCATGCATATGTATAAATTAAGGCTCACAGCAATAATCGGAGCTTTTAATAAGAAGCGGTGTATAATTTTAACTTTCAAGTCTGGGGGGGGGGGACTTGTGAATCCTGCCGGGAGTATGAATATTTTCCATGTCCAAACACAACTCTGTTTGGCCAAATATGGCGGTTTCATAAAGGTTGCAGCCCTGCACTTCTTCCTGAAGAACAAACATGAGTTATTCATGAGTAGGGGTTACTCCAGAAGCTTTGGCACGGCAGAAAATGAATCAACAGATGACCATTAACTTGACTGGCAAAGCTCCACCAAGTTAATTATGAATGTTGAAGAAAAACCTGCTTTTTTCTTTGATGATAAATGTTTTGCTTCTCTGTATAATCTCTTTCTTTAACTTGTTCTATGACCGGCCAATTCTCAGGTATTGTATTCTGGTCGTTTTGGAAGAAGTGGAAGTACTGAATAGTTTCAGCAGAGTTGGAGAAAATAGGTGAAACTACGTAAGTGTACTTTCATATTGAGCCATTCTGCAGTATTGTATGTCCAATGCATTCAGTGCCAACACAGGAAATAGTGCGTCCTTTAAGTCAAGTTCAGACCAAAGATTTGCGACAAGGTGAAACCGTGTTAGAGCGCTGCAGGGAAAAGTTGCAGCAGGTCGTGAACTGGCCCGGCCATGACCGTTTGCAGATGTAGAAAGAAATTAGATCAGGTTTTACTATGAGCAGAATCCCACTCCGTACTTGATGACTGGTATCCACAATGGCAATTCAATTCAATGTTTTATTCCTCGAACTCTTTCTGGTAGATTGTGAGGATCTGCCATGATGCAGGTATTCGATGATGACCCTTCACCCATCATCTCCTGCCTCTGCACGGCACTGGAACAGTTTGTGATCAGACACGCCTACCTCCACCCACATGCACACAGAGGAAGTGAAAAAGAAAAGCAGCAGAGTCTTTACCCGTTCTCGGAAAATCTTCCTTTCTTCTCTTCCTCAATCCCTCCTCCTCCTCGCTGTCTTCCTCTCGGTCTGGCTGCCAAAGGCCTTGATTAATGGCCCGCTTTAATTAATACTTTTACAGTACTTAGAGCAGAGACCTTGCAATTAGCATTGGCCTAAAGAGTGTAATCACCTGAGCTCATCCAGATCCTTATCCACAGGCTGACTGACTGAGTGGTAGGCAGAGGACAGAGACAGCATGTGTAAGCTTGTATAGGATGTTCATTTATTTTTGGAAGGGCATTGTAGCCTCGCACATAGAACTCAGACACAACTCTTTATAGTACTGAGCTTGCACTGTGGTTGCCTTTCAGCCTCATGGTGGCGCTGGAGGAAAACTCGGGAAATCATAAAAATCTGCAGGATTCATCCTCTGGGGACCATGAATGTGGGAACAAAATGTCCTGGCAATCTGACAGTTGTTGAGATCATTCAGTCTGGAGCAAAGTATTGACGTGTCTAAAAACATTTGAACACATTTCTCTGAAATTTGAGTGATTAGTTCATGATATATCCTGTGACTGTAAAACACTAAGTATTTTGGTGGAGGCCTGAATGAATAAATCAAGAAAACACTTTTAATCATTCAAATAAAACACTAAGATTGTGGATGTATGAGTGAATTTGATATAGTGCTTTAGAGAGCTCTTACTTACTGAATTCAGTAATACTGCATTAGCTTTATTACTGTTTTATGTGTAATATATCAAATAGCCACAGACAATGCTAGGCCTCCCATGTGTCACTGTAGATTTTTGCTTCTGCAGTAGAAATGGTAAACTACATTCTCCATTCTGCGTTGGCAAACAAGTAAATTGTGCAGTAGGTCTGATTTAATCCACAAAGACACATTAATAACCCCGTAAAGAGCATATAAAAGCACCGCCTTTATTTTTTTGTTTTACTGGGGACTGGAAACGGCAGCCAGTGAGAGAAATTCCACGGCATTAATTACAAACTGATTAGGAGCTCCTTATTGCAGGAGGCTGTATCATTTAATTGAGGGGGAAATAATGATCACAATTCCAGCAACTTCTAATTAGAAAAACAGCTCAAATCTTATCAGGGCTGCTTGATGCATGCGAAACACACATCGCTTTCAGTCGTACACAAACGCACACACACACACACACACACACACACACACACACACACACACACATCCGGAAATAAACAGTTTCTATGGAGTGTATTCTTTTGTGAGCTTGTTTTTTTCCGGGGATACACACTCGTGTAGGCGCCTCCACTGCGAGACAGAGGAGCCAGTTTAAGCACATCCAGTCGACTGCGGATTATGTTTGTAGATATTACCCGAAGAATCAGCGGTGCGCTTTCTCAAAAGAGACACAGACAATTACAGATCTGATAACCCCTGAGTTGTATCCCAGTTGTTGCAGTGTGTTTACACTATCTGACATGGCTGAAACAACAGCACAAATAAGAACAGAGAGCAGATTCCCATCTCAACTTTCCTGACTTTCCTTATCACAAACCACAAAAATCACAGTGTCAGAAGCAGCTTGGAACGAGCCCAAAAAGCCGACACACACTCCGACACTCTCGTACAAAAACAAACCATCGCCATCACATTTTTAGGACGAGTTTCTGTATTTATTGGCAGCTGCTGGGAGTGTTTTGTAATACTTAAGGGGGTATTTCCACACAGATGCACAACAGCTTGAAGAAACCTTTACAAAAATGAATGTGTGACGTTTTCTGTTATATTGGCACAAACCTGTGTGTGTGTGTGTGTGTGTGTGTGTGTGTGTCATGGCAATGACACAGTCAGAAACAGCCGCACTTCCACTGAAGGACGCATCATCTTCCCCGCAGGTCAACGAGACAGTTTCCTAACATCCCAAATGGGATTCTTATTCGTAGTGAGTGGCGCTGAGTAGTGAAAGAACACTTAGTTTATTCTCTCAGCCGTTCATGAAGTGCATACACACAGCGCTGTGATTAATAGGCAGTTTTGTCATTGGTTTTATTAATGTAAAATGCCTGATTTATGGGCCGTGTCTAGACGCAGCTTGCTGCTTTCTCGTCTACGGCGGCAGATCAACTGATCGGCTCCAACGTGTGAGTTTGTGTCTTTTGAATAGACAGGCGACAGTTTTGCTGCCATTAATCGAGTCTGCCGTTGCCGCTCACTTGCTTGCAGGGCGAAAATGAACATCGTGTACGTGGGTGGCTTCCGCGATTCCTTATAAACAGAGTCATTACAGTGTATTAGGCAAAACAGCAGTAAATCAGCGCACTGACAGGCCTGGCAGAGCAGCACAGTTGATGGCACTGAGTTGAAAGGAGAAGACAGGCGGCACAGACTAATATTTGATATTGCACTCTCAATTGATCGACTGTGTATTTGCAGCTGTCATATTGGGCTGGTTGCAAAATTTTGACTGAAATGAAATACATTAAAAACCTCCGCTCTCCACACCCTCCTGCTGATATTTGGTTAAAGATCCCACGCATACCAGCCAACAGCCACATTTCTGTCTTACAGAGTGAGAAAACAACTCATGACAATACATCATATACACACACATGCATAAGCACGCACACATCATCATCATCATCATAAAGGTATCTACTTGAGTAGAAATTGGAATCGGCCACCTCTTGGATCAGGCAGAGTATTCCTTTACCGTGTTTCTGCAGGCTTGGAAGAGCATGCTGTAAGGTTGTGTGTGTGTGTGTGTGTGTGTGTGTGTGTGTGTGTGTGTGTGTGTGTGTGTGTGTGTGTGTGTGTGTGTGTGTGT
>JAVQJD010070434.1:0-10196 GCA_036023655.1 Nannoperca australis | reverse complement strand
ACACCCTCTATTTTCTACTGTTTATTAATCTTTTTTCAATAACTTTATTGAGCATTGTAACTGTATCAAAAAGCAATTTCCCTTCTGGGATTAATAAAGTATTTCTGATTCTGATTCTGTTAGCATTTAGCATGAGGACAGCCTCACAGAGCTGCTAGCACCACTGTTCAGCCTACTGTTTCTCACAGGATGAGTGACAATGGTTTGGACACATCAACATGAAGTCTTCCTACATCTGACTGGACTCACGTCGTACTTTCTAGGCTCTCATCTGTATTTACATCTGGAATTAAGAGCTCCAGAAACAGTATTTTCTATCTTCCAAAACGCGTTTTGTGGAGCTTTCAACCGTTGTTCTCATCAGACAAACTCCATTTGCTGAAGAAGGCTATGAGATGAGTTTAAAAGCTCCAGAAAAACTAGTTAATAGACTTTATAGACTTTAAAAAATAGACTTTTTTCTGCCAGACCCAATCCATTCTCTCTTAATAAAAAGTGAGGAAAGGAAAGCAGGAAGACAATGGTAAAACATCCTGAGTACCTGACCCTTTTCAGTTCCAGAAACCTTGAACTTCCTTTTTCTCATTTTCTAAAATATACACACTGCATCAATATAAAGCACGGCATAAGGACCCTGGATGCTCATTCAACGTTTTCTGGATAATTGAAGGTCAAGTATTTTTTTAAGGCTTTTTAAGTACAAGCAGGTCTGCAAGAACTTGCTGAGAGGAAACCGTAAGGAAAGGATAAGAAGATATATTTTTTTATTTTCTTTGTGTTTCTCAGCACCTTGTTGTCTCGATCCCTCCAGGTTTCCATGTGGTCGGTGGCTTGGTAAAGGTGTGGACGATGGCAGCCTGGAAAGGGTACTGATCGGTGAGCTGGTGGTGCCCAGTGGAGAGGAGGATTCTGGGAGAGGCTGCCGTACACCCCCGATGCAGCGCTCGCCATCCCAGACCAGACGAATCAGCATCACGTCACTGTCTGGACGAGGATACAGTCAGTATCTGTCAGGATTCACAGGCAGCTGTGCAGGGCTGGGGACTCAGCTCCAGCCCCGATAGCTTCTGAAGTAGAGTTCATGTACAGAGAGAAGACAATTAAGACACTTAACAGTCAGGGCTGTAGCAGGTTTTAAAGATACTGAGGGCCCCAGACAACTCCAGGTACAAAACAAACCAAAGAATCTACCTCTGATTACCTGTTTTTGTATTTTCTGCATTTCTTTTAATGGAGCAGATATTTTAAGAATAGAAATCTCCATTTTGATGAAATATTAAGTAAACATAATAATCAAAAGTGTATGTTTAAAAGCATTTTAAACTATTCATCATTTAAAGAGTTTATGGATCCATCATTTAAATGCAACCTTTATTTGGGGTGCTCATGAGTCTTCTTCTCTGCCTACATATTGATGCAGCTGTTTTCTTGATTCCAGAACCAACTTCAGCCCAAATCCAAGAGGCCATCGGGGAGGCTGTGAACAACATCATCAAACACTTCCACAAGCCAGAGAAAGAGGTTAGTGACTGCTGCCACAGCAGAGATAACAGATGCCCCTTTCTGTCAGAGAAGATTATGGGAAATGTAGGTCTTTAATGTTTTTGGTGCTTAACCCATACTAGGCAGTAAAAGACAAGATGTTGGCCTCTGCATTGAATTAACTGTAGCGATGGCAGCAGCTTCTTGTGGATCTTGTATGGCATCTATCACACAATGGAAAGGCTTTTCTTTCTTTCTATAATTCTTTTCTATATTATGTTCTGCTGTCATTCCCAACGTGTGTCCTCATCATATCAACTGCGTTCTCTGGCTGTTTCCTGTTCATGCAGAGAGGCAGCCTGACCGTCCTGCTGTGTGGGGAGAACAGTTTGGTGGCAGCTCTGGAACAGTTCTTCCATCATGGCTTCAAGTCTGCCCGGCTCTTCCAGAAGACTGTGTTTGTGTGGGACTTTGTGGGTAAGTGTGGCGGACAGCACCATCTGCTGCTGATAACGTGAACTATTTCATTTGGCCAATTGTTATTCATCAAAGAAGGTTATGTTCATGGCTTATATCGCTGAAAAGTATTTTATTTTGTCAATGAAGAGATGTATGTGAAACAAAATGAACAGTAGAAAGTTGTTAATTCTTTTTTTTACAGTTAGTTTAGCTGGTAAACCACAGTCTTTGTGTGCACCTAATGCAGCAGAGAGAGGAGATGTGAGTCTGGAATGTCATTCCCTCCCTCTGCAGAGAAGGCTGTTGCCTACATGGAGTCAGCTGACCAGATGGGAGACCTTCAGGAGACCGCAGAGCCCCTGGGGATGACCTGTCAATCACTCTGTCACTACGTCAACGCCATTAACTCCACCCCTAGGAACATCGGCAAGGATGGGAAGTTCCAGCTGCTGGTCTGCCTCGGAGCCAGGTCAGTTTCAGGAGAACGCTGCCATCATTCACCTGTGATGTGTACTGTATTCACAGCAAACCAAGAGTTGGAAATATATGAAACACATATTACAATATTTACACATAATGAACAGTGAGAACTGTGTAAATGCAATGATCAATGTCGTAGAGGGAGGGTGGTTGTCAGTGTTGTTCATTCCTGTATTGAGTTGAACTTATTCTCATGTCACTTGTTGCTGTATGTAATTTATCTAAATATTTAAGCAGTGCTAATATAAATATATATAATTTAATGAAAAGCACACTGACTTTCCTTGTAACGAAATGTACTATATAAATTAAACACTGTGATAAATGAAGAAGAGGTTAGAGGTGTGGCTCTACTGACGGTCAGTATCTACTGATATAGCACTCCTGCCACTCATGTAGACATGTCATTACACTTGATTGCTCTGCAGAGACCATTTGCTGCCCCAGTGGCTCCCCCTGCTGGTGGAGTGCCCGGTGATCTTGCAGATGTACGAGGTCACAGCCCTGCTCAGAGACCGCACCACTGTCAACAACCTCATAGGAGTCCTGGAAACCATCCACGACTTCCCCATCACACTGGAAGCCTCGCTGGTCAAAGGCATCGACCTTTAGCCCCAGGTGGGACCCCCGGGCTGCCACTCAGCTCTACATTTTCCTCCAAAACCTCCTCTCTATCACCAACTTCAGGATAAAAACTGAACAGAGGTTTGGTTACCAAAGCAAAGATTTCTACTCCTTTATGTGAAAAGTCACAGCTTTGAATCCAAAAGCCAGAATGCAGTATTATCACCCCACTTGTGGCTCTGAAAACACCTTTTTAATAAAATTGTAACCAGGGCTTAAATGAACTACAAATCCCAAATACGTTACATTACTGTGTACAATTTTCCAGAACATATCATTTGTTTTCAGGTTGATTTCCTACCTTCCAGCCAGCAGTTTGGTTTACGTTTCTTCATTACGCTAAAAATCTATTTGAAGCAACATAAAGCTTGCCAGAGATTTATAATCCATCATGGTATTATCTATTTTCTTACTGTTGTCAAATCCTATGAAAAGACCCAAACCAATAACGTGTGCGTCTCTCATGATGCTTTCTGACTTCCTGTCTGTGGCTCTCAGCCCCTACTGAAAACGTAAATCTTTAAGAACACCTCATAAATATATTGTTTCATTTTTATTTTTGAAATGTCTCAAACTAGTGCTCTAGTGAGTCTTTGGGGCAGCGGGATGGTGTATGTGGGAATGAGTCCAAATCATCTACGGAGTGTGCATGTTTTTAATAGTTCATGAACAACAGTGGTGCTCTGAGACACAGAGGATGGAGGTACTTAAGTACCTTATAGTAGGATCACTTTATTGTTGATTTGAGTAATTTCATTAAATTTGATGACTCCCTGCTCTCAACAGCATGTAATGATAATGTCATTTTATAAAAAATAACATTTCTAAGTTGATATTTATCAGGTACTGAAATGAACTGAAACTGGCTGCTTGGAAAGAAGAAAATCCATCTCAAAAATGTTAAGAACACTTTGGAAATCTGTAGAAGATAAATGGGTGTGGTTCTTTAAAATGTCAGCAGCAGCAGACGTTCCATGTGTTCTAGCTGTGTAGCCTAACCCTCCTTCAGTAGGTAGAACTAGATAACCTGTGTGGTAAATCCTCTTTGCTCACCTGCAACTGGGCATTATTGTGCCACCATCCCCACACCCTAGTTAGCCTTAGCATTAGTATTAGCTTTAGCGAGCATGCCTATGGGATGTGGAAAGAAGAGATGACCTCAGGAAGAGACTGAGCGATCACTGACACACTGAAACGGGGATTCTGACAAAGATAGTGATGGACTCCTGTCCCGTAACCTACTGACTGTCAGCTGTAGAGTCACCAGCTCTCCATGCCTTCTTTTAATTTGCTGGACTTGTGTTGGGCATTTTCTTTGCTGTTAGCCTTTGGATGAACACAAAAACTGATCTGAGTGATGTGGTTCAGAGTCAAGGGGCTCAACCTGTGGCTGCATGGACATTCCTACCAAACTGCAGGCATCGACCTGGCTGTTTTAAATGCTGTGTCCAAGTGTGTGTGTGTGTGTGTGTGTGTGTGTGTGTGTGTGTGTGTGTGTGTGTGTGGGCGCTGATGTATGTACTCTGGTGTGTGTGTGTGTGTGTGTGTGTGTGCTTCCAACTTCAAGTTTTTAACATAATCTACTGGTTTCCTGTAGTGTATTGTACACTGTATGTGTGTGTGTTTGTGTGATTTGTGAATTCTACACACATTCATTTACAATGTGTAACAGTTTGCCAGTAGCGGAACTTCAATAATAGCTAAAATGTTCAACAAAATAATCTAAAGTCAAGGAACATTTACTAGCTTTTTACGGAGCTTGTCATGGAGTTGGCTCAGCTGTCATCACAGGACTAAAGTAGGGAACATTGTGGTTGAAAGCTCTGGCAAAGGCCAGTAAGTGGACTATGAGTTAGGATTTTCTTGTCAAACTACTATTCCCAAGGCCAAGAAAGAGGGTTTACGCAAGCAAACAATTGTTACTTTCTGTAAATGAATGCCATAATCACTGGAATAGAAACTTGCACTTTGGTCTACTTATGGAATATATTAATTGAATCCTTCCATAGATTTAATTTCAGCATTATAATGCAACATTCATGTCAATTGGTAGAGGTGTATCTATTAGTTCTTAACCTGGAAATACATACATTTTAAAACAAGGAGGCCATAAATGTTGATTCCTTACCTCCCACTAGGTAAATAACACAAAATGTCCCTTTAAATCAGAGGTCATAGTTTAGAGGTTGTGCTCAAATCGTGCTCCACAATGTGACATCAGTTTATGTCTGTATGCATTAAAGTACGGAACACTTGTAGATTGATTTTCACTCATTGGCTTTCATCCAGAAAGTGAGATGAGAAGATTGATATCAATCTCAATCTGTGTGTTAAATACAGAGCTGAACAGCTAGCCTGGCTCTGTCAAAAGTAAAATACAAAATACAGTGTATTTATCCACCCAGAAAGTCTGTGCAGCATCCTAAGTGATATCGTGGGTTCAAACATACAGTCGGTGAGCACAGGTGTTGGTTTTGGTCTCTGTACGGGCACTGTAGCACTATAGTTGGTGACTCTAGTCTGTTGGCTGTTGTTAGTCAAAAATAGTTAAAGTATTTTACTCCACTATATTACAGCTTTAACTTTAGACAGTGCAAGTCTAGCTGCTTCCAGTATTTATGCTAAGCTAGGCTAACCATGCCTTCCTGCTTTGTACTCAGACATGAGGCTAATCTTTCCATCTGACTCTTGGAAAGAAAGCACAAATATATTTTTTCGTTGAACTATGGTAACATTCGTTAGTAAAAGCTGTACAATAACCATGTTCTGGGGCTTTTAGGAGGACAAACAAACTAACACTTTATAGCATGTGGTTTTTACAGCTTGGCAGCTCAAACTCAAGGAGGTCAGTAATATGTTGGTTGTAAAAAAGAATCGCTGTAATACATATAAGGCTGGTGTAATGAAAATACTAAACCAATGAAGTCTTAGTCCACATTCCGTTCTGACATCCCTGTCTGTTCACCAATATATGGTTTCATTGTTAAAAACGGGTCAGGGGGAAATTGTGCATTTGTTGGGGACTTTTTTCAGCACCTTTTCTTTTGGCTACACCAGCATTCTTGGTTTTTTTTGGTCTTTTCCGTGGGATTCGTTGACAATAAGAACATTTTTAAAATTTAGAATAAATGGATTCATGTGAGCTCAGCGTGCAAAGTTACAAGCCAGCTGTTCAAACTTTCATCTCCCATATCACATGAATGCAACACGACCTCTGTCAGATATAAAAGGTCTTTCTTTTCATTTCTGATTTTAAAAAAACTGCATATTTGTTTTGTTTTAGCAGTAGCCAACTGGGATGGATGGAAACTATTTTTCTTCACAGATTTTTGTTCCCCCTAAAACTTTTGCTGCATGAGAGTCTTTGCCACTGTTGCCACTTCTAAATGAATCCTTTCTGAGAAATGGTGTAAATATTCTCACTAGTGCATGTTGACATTTAGACTGAACTGTATTTATTGTGACCCTCTCTCATGAATTCTAGATGGTAGGTTTTGAGAGGAAAAAATGTGGACATATTTGCAACCCCAGTTTCTTGTAGTATTTTTGCTGTTTCCAGTATCAAGTCTGTGATGGACACGCAGCCTCATTTTGCTTTGAATGTCTTGATTTCATGTATTTATTAATTTAATGTTAATCCATGGCAGGCTGACAGTAGCACTGGTATTTTAAGGGTGATGAAGTCTGTGGAAAAACTGGAAGCATCCATGTGTAGCAGTAACCACTATTTCCACTTCATGTGTTTTTATCATGTGATCCTGTCCACAGCTCCAAAGCACAATAACAGATTCCTCCGTCTCGTTCTGGGTTTGATTGTGTACAAACTCTTTGCTGATGGCAGACTTCTGGAGGACGACTTGCTTTGTGGACGATTGAGATTCCTCCTTAGAGAACTGCACACTTTGCTTACTGAGTTAATTTGTTACATGAACATGTCATGTGACGAGTGGTGTTAACCCTGAGTGCATCTGCTCGAACAGGAAATGCAGCTGACAGCCATTTCCATGCCATGAGCAGGCTGTGTATCCTGCTCATGGCAAGAACGCCACCAGACAAATAGAGTTTCATGTCTGTGTTGGACTGACTACTCTGTTGTGATATTTATTATGCCTATTTCAATAAAAACACCCCATGTGTTAAAGGCGTCAGGTGTTTGTGCGTATGTCCATAAACTACACTTCATGCATGTACATCTATTAGAAATGTAAGCATTATTAATACTACTCTGTAAAACATCATTAGCTGAATCAACTTAACTTTTATATTTAACTTAATGTAAACAAGTTTTATTAATTTCAAGTTCATTAAAATGTCTGTCTGTTTTTATTTTCTGTCCACTCCAGAACTTACAAACACGAGGTGTTTTGTCTTCCAGGTGTTAAAAAGTAGTATGAAGCCATTAGTGTCTCCACAGTCTGATGAATGTCTTCAAGTGAAAACAATCTGTTGGTGTGGAGTTAGAAAGAAGTGAGCTTACCAGACTTCTGTAGCCTGCTGCTCATCCCTGCTGCAGGCTACATTAGCCACTACACACACCCCAATCTCACATGATTGATATAGCACTCTCTTAATTCTTGAGTTGAAAAGTTCAAAAGAAACATGATTAGGATATTAGCGGACTTCCCAGCATCAATTGTTCGAGGGTGTAAACTTACTAGAGATGCTTCTTTATGTAGTTTGAAGAAAAGACGCTCGCTGTATGTTTTTAATAAGTGTTAAATTAAGTCATGGTTGTTTATTGTGATGGTAATAAAAACTATGTTAACCATGATTAATGTTAATCCCAAAGCCCACATGTATGGTCTGAGAAGGTTAATGCGAACAATCTTGTTTTGGGATTATTGTTAACTCTGGTGTCTCCTAATGGAGCAGTAAGGCCATATCGTCAGAAGAACAAGTGAGACAGTATACCTGGAAAAAAAGTGTTATTAAACAGTTGTTGATTGAACGTAATAACTTCAGTTCATTGAACTTCTCCAAGTTCAGGGAACTTGTTAGTTGTACATTACAATAACTAATAAGAAAACTTCAACAAAATATTAAAGATTAAGTTGATAGTGATTCATTTTGCAACATTTAAGCAAAAGACATGTTTATTTTGTTATCAAACAATTATATTATAATAAAATTAGGAAATTATAGGAAGAAATGTAATAGCCAAGATGAACAGAGTAGTGGAAAAACAACAAAAGAGAATGTATATATAAACTATCAGGATATGTAGTACAAGTAAAATGTTGAAAGGTTCTGTACTTTCCTTGTGAAAATGTTCTCACATCTTGGCTTATGTTTTACATTTGACATATTGTGCAAGTCTGAAGATCCATGGTCGGATCATTGCTTTTAAAATAAACAAAACTTTCTTTTGTATGATTTCATTTTCCAACGTTGTCTACCACATGTCATTATATGATATTTGATGTAATATGGATGTTTTGAAGCTACATTTATTTGTCATTCTATAACACAGGGCTGCACATCCTATGCCAGTTTGTATTGTTTCCAGTTAGGATGCTTTTTATTGCTCCTCTTTATGTGATAATAAGAACATGTCACAGGAAATTTGCCTTCTTAAGTTTCCTTAAGTCCATGACAGGTTCTCTGTGATGCTGATTCACCTGCTCCACTTCAGCTCCACTGACATAGACAGGAGTCTTTGCCTGGTCTTTCCTAAAATAAATGATCATCTCGTTTTTCTGACAGTGAGCAGTAGATTGTTCTCTGTGTATCACTATTTTCAATTATAGCATCTGCTGTAATCATCAAACTTAAACAGCATACATTTGCCAGATAGAATGATGTTTATTACAGCATACTGTATTTTCTTTAACAGATACAAATGATAGGACTTTTTTCCATTATTAAATAGCAAAGCATTGTAGAAGAGAACAGTAAACCAAAGGTGTGTATACCATACCCGCCCCATATTAGAGGACAAAGTATTTTTGTTTGTCTGCACATTAACAGTATAGCAATGCAAATGATGCAATATAAATAACATTTTGACAAATTAAACTAGGATCCAAAGTGATTGGGTGTAAATTAGTTTTCTGACTACATTTAATTAATTCAACAAGGCCATCGCTGCTCCATTGGAAAATGCATCTAACACTGTGGTTAGACAGGAAATTCATAAAGAAAAAATGTTTAATATGAATCTGTTTTTTTCATATTTGAAGCTTAATAAGTAGCATATTGTGAAAAGTTGTGTTTGTACTCTACTTTTACAACCAGCTTGTCTTATATTTGTAATAATATATTGATATCTAATCCTCCAAAAGAACTGAAAACATAGAGCAAATATTTAAATGCAAACTTAACTAAAAATAAAGATAAACAGAGCCTCCTCCTGGCAGCCTGTCCTGCAACCTCTTCTCTCCACCTCCGCCTCAACTTTTCCCACCTAAATATCACTCCTTTTATGGGCATCGTAGTGTATACGTAGACAGACGTCACATCTGTACGCAAATCACGCTGATTAAAACAAATCTGAAAATGGTGGCGCATGCGTGAACGTCTTCACTATTACGGGCATACTGGCTGCATCAAGCTAGCCAGTCATAGCAAGATCGGAACTCGAAGGATCTAAACTTCAAAATAAGTGTATCGTCGTTACGCCAAACCGCCATGGAAACGCGTGCTTGTGAGGCTTTTTAATTTGAAAGCGGATGTCACGTGTGCCGGCGGGCAACATTATAAGTGATGGTGTGCAACGACGTTGTTGTGAGAGCCACTTCCAAAAAGAGTTCTGTTCACCGCATATGCCACACGAAAGGGTTGTTCGGCTCGGCTGTTCACCGTGAAAAAGGTGAGTGTGTTTCTTGACTGTGTGTACAGAACAAAAGTCCGCTCGGTGTGCAGTAACGTTCCCGGAGAACGTGGTTTCTGATTACCCTAACCGGTGAAAGACCGTGGTCAAGTGATCCGCAGTTTGAAATATTTTTGCGCGTCTACTCGTGCATTTACGGTACGGGTGCTGGAAGCGGCCGAATTATCTCTAAATGACCACAGTTTTTTCGAAATTCCTTAATATATGTGCTTGTTCAAAATGAACATGATCTTGTATGACCACATACAGTTTCAATGATTATACTGTACAGTATTTGTGCAAACTTAAGTACAAAAACACACCCGAAATCTAAATACCAGAA
>JAVQJD010070429.1:0-18927 GCA_036023655.1 Nannoperca australis | reverse complement strand
TCCCCCACTTCATGTTTGTGGTTTCTGTTTATGTCAATAAATTATTGTACGATCAACCACCCCGTGACTCTGTGACCATCTTGTACATGTTGTTGCCAGCGCTTTCCTGACGCCACCGGAAAGTGGACGTAACACACTCCAACATCACCGCACAACCCTGCGTTAATCGTTGCAATGCCTGGTTTAGTCTGGTTTAGTCTGAATATGGTCTCTGACAAATCAAGAGGGTATCTTCCACAGTTAGTCTTTTTTGCTGAGGTCAGATGGAGGGATAGTGACATTAATTGTAAAAAGACTGTTTCAATGCATATATTAGCATGCAAGTGTCCTACACTTTGAACTTAATTACAAATGTATATTGGTAAATATATTTTTGGACTTTTGATCTTTGTTTGGAATTATTGCTTACATTTTCAGTTATCTTTTCATTAATTGTATTTCTCTTCTTGTTCACCCAGCCAGCCGTACAGGGTTTTTAACGCATCGTCCATTTTTATATACAATCTTTGGAAAAAAGCTTTCTCTCAACAGATTGAGAACTGTAGCTGTGGGCTTGTGCACCCTATTGAGACATTACACTTGATTGCATGACTTGCGTGGCCACATGCCGCCAAAGCGGGCTATGACATTAGTTTGGTTTTCTAAAAAAAAAACATGACCACATACTCATGTCTCAGAGCGTAGCAAAATATAATACACTATAGAAAGCAGAAAATGAGAAGAGGAGACCTTTACCATTGTTTAATGGGTACCAGCTGTATGATATAACACACATCACACACAGGTCGATAACTGACTCTACCTTTCATTGTAGGTGTTCCTTTTTGCCCTTTTCGCCGTTGTCGAGGGGAGTTCAACAAGGCTGCCTGTAAAACATCAACATCACATATCAGCTGGGCAGAGAGTACTGAGATGGAAGAGATTGTTTTGATAGAGATGGAGCTAATTTAAAAAAGAATCTTATTTCAATAAAACTGACTTTTATAGAGCATCAATTAAATTACCTTGTACAGCTGGGTCGGGAGACGATCTTCATCTATTTCTGAGACAGCAAATAATCAGTTAACGCAAAAAAACTATAAAAACAGGGGATTTAAAGCAAATACAGAAGGAACAGGCAAACATATGAGACACTAAATTCATCAGTCCGACACATTGTGCAGCCTTGATACTGTTCATAATAGCATAATAGTTGATATGTTCATTATATTAGTGTACTGTAGCTGGATTACAGCTGTGACTCCAGACAGTGTAGAGCAGACTGGATATAAGGTGACCTCCAGCCAGATGCTTATCTGACACACTACAAGCCGGTGCAGTCAGTGTTTGCTCAAATTTGCTCAAGCCTGGTGGGAGGAATTATTAAATTGTTTTATTCTCCACTCTCATCTATGGATAAAAACAGCATATCCCCAACAGCATACATCCAACTGCTGATGATAGATAAACAGTAAAACACTGTTTATTCAAAACCCCTGAAGGGAAGTAAGTGTGTAGTATACTGAAATGTAGTCTGGAGCTGAATAGATTTAAACTCATTTGTTTATTAGGTACACTTAGCTTCAGCGAATGCAGTCTAATGAAACAGTCCTGCTATAAATCCATGAAGGCTATAATGTTCAGTTTTTGCTAGAACTGTTTTAGAGAGGTGTTGATTCAACAGTGAAAGCAGTTACTCTACATCATGTAGAGGTTATACTTGCTCAGGAGAATGAGGAAACTCCAACATGATACTACGCCCACATGCTCATGTGACTCACTGGATAAAATAAAAGCTTTATCATCATCTGTTGTCAATATGTGAAACTCGACTCTGGTCAGTATGAAAGGACTGAAATAGAAATAAACAATCAGTTGACTGCAGTACAGTGAAACCATTAACTGTGATCAATAGTGAGTGTGTTGAGCCCGCATCCCACTCTGTTTCCAGCCTTGAAACTTTTTTCTAGGACACCCCCTTGTTGCTTGGCAACCTAGGCATCCCTAGGCATTAGGAAGGCACTCTGTGTGTGTGTGTGTGTGTGTGTGTGTGTGTGTGTGTGTGTGTGCGTGTGTGTGTGCCAGTGAGCATGTGCATATATTGCTCTTACTTAAAAGTATGCGCTACGCTGTTCAAAATGCCAGTGATGTGCTTGTTTCTTTATTCATCACTCTCTCTCTCTCTTTTTCTCTCTGCACCAAACATAAACTCAGTTGTGTATAAAAACATTCAGTTTTATTTCAAGAAGGATTCTGTCTGATGTTTACAGTGATGCTTGAAACTGAATCTTATTTTATCTCGCAGGAGATTGCGTAGGTTCACACAACCGTTATGGATTTAGTCTCAAATCAATCCAAGGAAATAGGCCAGTTTTGTAAGTTCTTCAAGTTACTTAAGATTCAGTTTCAGCTTTATGAGCTAGTATTTGGCAGATAGTAGTCAAACTATATCAGTCTGAATTAGAGTTTCATCCCACCAGTGCAAAATGTAATCTGTAATCTGTAATCTGAAACATTTCATGCAGCAACAAAAACAAAAAGAGACAGTGAATCATCTTAAAGGGATATGTATATTTAAAACATTAAGGGAAATCAATAAAATGATAAATGTAAAAACATATGGAACAATCTTGAGGATGGACTAAAATACGTAGTTCAAGAAATTCTAAAGATTGTTTAAAAGGATGGTAAAAAAAAATACAATAGACAATAGTTTGATATCCTGTCTCACCCTGTGTACATGACAAAGTACTTCTCACACTTGTGAGTATGTGCATCTGTATGTGTATAAATACTGTCTCTGAACTGATGCATGTGTACAAATATGTATAACTACTTTATTGATTGTGTAGCTTGTGCATAGGGTAAATTGTATACAGACCTTTTTTGTTTTGTGAGAACAGAAGGAGTAACAACCTTTTCGGTCAATGCTATAACCTGTTTTTGACATTTACCCGTTATTTTGTTCCTGTTTGTTGTTGTTTTTTAAATTTCAATTAAATTAAAGACAGAAATAAAATTAAATATATATGTTTGGATATAAATGACAAAAACAGTTCCCTTTCAGTGATGATGGTAGTAAAGCCGAAGTATTGCATCTGAAGTAGCTCTACCAATTTAACACCTGCAGTGATGCCACAGAGTCAATGTAGATATTGTAATCAAAGAAAATGACTGTGTTTTGACCCTAAAAATAAAAAACAAATCTGCAATGAGAGACCACAGTGCTGAAAATGTATCAGGTGTCTTCTCAGGTTTTCATTTTTTGTTTAAAGTTGGTGCACAGAATCAAAGGACTGCAGGTTAAGCTTAAGAGCTTAGTTTCAGCAGTGAGTAGTTGTGCTTGATTTTGAAAGAAACAATATGGTTATTACTATATTGTTTGTAGTAGTAGTAGAAGGAGAAGGAGAAGGAGAAGGAGAGGACACGGATGAAATAACATTTGGGTCAAGAAACATAAATAATGGCTTTTACACAGCTGATACAGACTGTTTTCTCTGTGTATCAAGCCCATCTGTGCTGCAGATGAAGAAAAGACCCCCAAAAACGCCTTTCTGGCTGTGATGAGTCTATCACTGCAAGTCCTAGCTGACTGGCTGTGTGACAAAAAGCCAGATGAGAAAACAGACGAATCTTCTGACTCCACTTTATTCAGCCAAGCCTCTCTACTTTTGCTGTCTACGGTAGCATGTGTTGATTTATAGTTTCTGTACTGCACTTGATAAAGAAAAAAGGGGCGAATCAAGGAAACTCTTGTACTGCGTATTTTATGAAAAATAAATATTAGTCTACACATAGTCCATCATGCATTTAAATGGGTTGTTTCATCTTTCTTCTTTTTTGCAGTTATTTACTGTTGCTAAGCAAAGGTCAAAGAAAGTGGGGGAGGAAAAGAAGCGACTATCTCCCTTCATGCACAAATAATATGCAGCTCCATTATTTTAATTTCAAAGAAGACATTGTTCTTCCTCCTCACCTCCCACTTATCTGAGTTTAAACAAACCAACCACAAACTGTATTCAAAGACAACAGACAACAAGAGTAAAAAATAAAAAATGTGCATACTGACACTAGAAATGTTGCATTTACTAGATTGCTCACAGATTAAGATTATATCTCATGAACATGAGAGAATATGTCTTGGATTTTCAATACCCGATGAAAAAGGTGAACGTTGTACCAGGTTAGCTACCTCTTGAGACAGATATTCATTTTTGTAAAAACAAAATCAGAAAAGAACAGCTTCTACACAATGTTTTACATTTTGATTGATTTTGTTGGCCAGAAAGCAGGAAGTTCTGTGAAATCAACCAACTTCAGTTACCAGAACACTGTTGTCAGGATCATCTTTATCAACTGAGCTCAAAGATGCCTGCTGTCGGGATCAAACCCAGAACCCTTTGGCTGTAACACAGCAGTGCTAAGACCAGGACAGATTTGTCAGGATCTGATTTTCACATGGAGACTGAAGATTTTTACAATATTAAAGGCAGGAGGAGTAGCTGAGCATGCTGATATATAATGTGTGTACACAGTGTTTAAAGGACTGGAAAATCTAAGTTTAAGAAAATGGGAGACAAAAACAAAATGAAACAAAAAAAGTATTATTATAATTATTATTAAGACCAGCGATGGCATGATCACACTTGCCAAAATAGTTTAGCATTTTTGGGAAATGCACTTAATTACTTTCTTGCTAGCATCTAGTTAGAATAGCTTAGCATAAAGACTGGAAACAAGGGGAAACAGTTAGCCTGGCTCTAGCCAAAGGTATTTTATTAACATTTCGGCCTTTGTGCAGATCAAAGAAACGAGATATAACTGCTATATGGGCTATAATAAATTAAACTCTTTTTGTTAAGCTTTATTTTATCTCACTGAAGTTGTCTCTGTTTCTTTCCAGGAATCAGTGAAGACATGAATCCTCCAAAAAAGCCAACCTCCTTTTCAGGGAAGATTCAAATCAGGCGCACTACAAAAAATTCTGCTTCCTCATTATTTAGCCCACAGCTTGTATTTCTGTCGTCTGTACATCTGTGGCTGTTCCTCTGATGTGCTATTGGGGATCACGGTGCACAGGGCAGAGCAATCTGCAGAGCATTAAATAATGCAGGGCTCTGTCTGATGTGGGGCACACCATTACTGCACCAGCACAACTCCTCTCCCTCATCATCATATTTATTCCTCTCCATCCCCCTCCTTCTCTCTGGCACGTCCTATTTCTCTCTCTCTCTCTCTCTCTCTCTCTCTCTCTCCCTGTCTCTCTTGCACATACACACACTGTCAAACTGTCTCGGTGTCTGATTGTGTCTCTGTGTCTGATTTGATGTCTGTCTTTGCCTCTGCTGGTCTGCGTCAATTATTCTGTCTAAATCGTATTTATTCATGCCTTGAATCTTTCCATGGCATGGCTGTCTTTCTCACAATTTCCAATTTTGAGGACACACACACAGTAAGATGCAGTTCAGTGTGAGACATTAGTGTAGCTCAGGATCCTGTCTAGTCACTAAATAAAATGAGACTGAGAGTTTGCAGCCATGCTAGCAGTTCTGAGAGGCTGTATTTAGGCACAGCAGTGCTTAGGCTAAATGCTAACATCAGCATGCTAACATGCTCACAGTGACAATGCTAACATGCCGTTAAGCAGATATAATTTTGACTGTTTTCACCATCTTAGTTTAGCAGGATAGCATGCTCACATTTGCTAAGTAGCTGTAGCGTAGGTCTCCGGATGAACTTAACTTTATCTACCGATCTATATCTATTCTATCGAAACTAATGTCTTTGTTACAATTTCTTTCTAAAGAATTAAGTTAGGTAATTAAGTTGATTACATGTCTAATACATCCATATTTAATAATGTGGCATTCTTTCCTGTAGAACAATACCAATTCCCTTATAAAAACAATCATAGACAGCGTTAAACCAGGTTTTAAAGGCAATTATACACAAAATGTTATTACAACAACACATACATATTTATCATATATGTCTGTAGATATATGCATATGTGTACCTATATGCACAGCAAATTAATGAGTGAATCACAGTAAATTCAAAATAAACTAGGGTTCCTTTGGTCACAAAGAGTTCTCTATTTGTCTCCTAAGAACACATTGGCAGACATTTATTTGGCATTTTAACTTTAATCTTATTTCATTACAAGCTATGATCAATTTACTTGTGATGTAAATGTAAATTCACGTTTCCTGTTTCATTAGCTATTAAACAAAAACCAGACATCCCATTTTTATCTTTATCTTTATCTGGACTGGTGGATAGGTTTAAATAATTCCTGTTGGTTCAGTTTCCATTTAACCTGCATCCCAATCAGCATGTTAAACATGTTAATCTTGGATTCTATTCTTGCTGTTTTCCATGCCAGTGTTCCCTTGCTGTCTGCTTTTGTTTTTCCCTGGAGCTCTTGTTACCCGTAGCCTGGATCCTCAAAGTAATTTTTTGTTTTCAATAAACTTTTAAACAGCTGGAGTCTCTGCCTGTCTGCACTTTGGTCCTACCTCTACTACAAAACGCAACCTCTTCAGCCCATATCCTTGAATGTGGGAGTATTAGGCTCGTTTACTACAGGCCTGCTGTAAATTGGGCTATTGTCACTTAGTGTTCCCTTAATGTAATCCCTGGGTCCTGGTGGGTCATGCTGATAAAATGGTTTGGGAAACCTCATCTTTGAGTCTTAACAGAGACTTGTTTCATGGCAGAGACCATAGCTGTCTTACACTTTAGTGGAGGTGAATTCTTAATCAAAGATGTAAAAAATTATTAATTAGTCTCCTCCATCACGCCACATAGCACTAAACTCAAAGTACAGGTGAGGCTATTGGTTGGTTTTGCAGGAATTTGGTCATAAACCAAAGTACTGGACAAATTTACATTTTAATAGTCAGAGGATTACCAAGGTTGTTACAATTCATCCTGGGGGGAACATGAATGTCTGTAACAAATCTCATGGCAATCCAGATCACGGTGGCACTAGACGAAAAGTCAGGGATCACCAAAGTCGGTAGGATTCATCATCTGGGAACCATGAATGTCTGGACCAAAGCAGCAGACCGACTGACACTGGCATCCATAAAGCCGAGCTGCTAGCATGGCTGAAGTCATTGCCTGTGAACATGATCCAGGCAATTACATTTCCCATTACGATGTAACTGGGAAATTAAACAAATTAGCATTATATAAACAGAATTTCTAGTAGACTCGGTTGCAACCCTTTAAAAAAGAAAGAAAATACCATTGACCAAGCAATTAAAGGCCAATTATAACTGATGCACCTAAAATGAGCAATAAAATAGGCAATACGTTTGAAATTAAAGCTAGCCTAAACCAAAAGCACTGTATATGTATCTGCAACTTGTTAAAGGACTATCTCATGACGAAAATATTAAAGGCACTGCTTTTATTTAAAGTTGCACTTACACTTTCGTTTCCTGTAATTGTTTATGTTTTATGTCTGTTTCTCCTTGGTTTTTTGACACCTCATTCTTTCAATTCACAAATGGTGTCTCCACTTTAAAGCCTCTTAAGTTTCTTCTTTCTCCTTTCTTGTCTCTGATCTACTAAGCAGCCGGATTGTTGAGGGATGTCGCTGCACTTTCATTCAGAGATCAAGGTTGACTATGAGACACTCCACATGCTCAGCATTCAATTGCTGAATCAAACAGATAGATACACATCACACACACACACACACACACACACACACATACACGCAAACTACGCCAACGGATCACGAACAAAGACACACATTTTTTATCAAACCCAATTAGAAAGATAGTTGTTTTCAGGATAAAAACACTATTATGCCATTGTCATTGATAAAATGCTGCAGTCTCTGTTGGTATCCTCAATGACGCATCAATTCCTGTTTAGTCATACAAAACAGAGAATGCCACCTTCTGTTTTGTCACCTGGAGAAAATTACTCTCGCTGCTCTGTATTCCCAGCTCATCATCTTTTAATTCTGTAGTGGGTCACATTACACACTCACACACCAAAGTACAGCAGAGGCAGGGAGGGAATCAGGGAGCCAATGCATGAGTCATAGAACAAGGTAACTCTCTAGAGCAGTGCTGTTGTGTTTGATCATTAAGATCCCATGAGGACACGCACATACACGGCTGTTTTTGTTGCTGTAATGCAGCTGGAAGGTTCATTTGGTGCATAATAGAGTTGAGATGCTACATCACAGCAGCCAAAATAGAAAAAGAAATGGGGATATTATGAAGCAATATAGCGATATTAGGGAAATGGTGATTTGACAGTGTGTGGGCTCATCTCCAATGTGGGTACAAAAACAACATCAAAACAACAAGGGTAGAAAATGCGGAAGGATTCTGCAAAAAAAAATCATCCTGGGATACCGTACAGTTACCAACAATAATGAACTACAAACAAAACTACAAATGTAAGAACTGGGCTTAAATAAAACAGAATAATCTATGAAGTTTAGGGAGTGCCTTGAGTTAATAAATGTGAATCAATACAATACCACACAAGTGATAAATAATAGTCTGTGTGTATTTGCATTTAAGTGCCTTACCAGGTGATGATTGATCACTGGATGCCACTAAAGTGGCAGGTGTGGGTCTACGTCTTCTGATCTGAAAAAGTAGAACAGTTTCAATCTAAAGTGAGAAAAATACATACATGCTGGTATGACAGTAAAGCACATTATGAAGAATTCTGAAGCTAAAAATCATCTTTAAACCTTTGCATGAACCGCTGTTCTCAAAAATCTTTAAGTTTGAAGGTAAATATTGACTGATAACTCTCAAGCACTTCCAGGCTGTAATTTCCTACAGGTTTTGACCTCTAATGGGTTTTATTGGCTCAAGCAATCAAAATGCTAAGCAGCGCACTGAAATGTGCGTATTCTTATTACTCAGCCAATCAGGGAGACTCTCACCTTGCTTCCTCGGTACTGGCCATACGGCCAACTCATCATCTACTTTCTCTCATGATGCTGGCAGCCTGTAATACAGCCTGTGTGATCCATATTTTGGGTTTACATTCTGAGACGCCTGAGCAGGTTGAGAGCAATGCTGGCTATAACAATGCTGTGCAGTGAGACCAGCGAGGCAGACTGCCACCACCAACTTGCTTCTTGGCTCATGACTAGTAGACTGCAGCAGCTATGGGCCATTCTTGGATAATACATGAAAGAACATGCACATTTCACTGAGCTGCGCAGTCCAAACATACTCTGACTGTGGATATAAAACCTAGAGTTACAATGCATAACCGTTTCTTTACACTGTCTTTACCACAAAACTGCTAAGAATGTGTTAGGTGATGCAAACAGGCTTTTGATGGAAATCTATAATATTTCCCTAGTTTCAATTAAGAAAGTTGGATCAGGAAAAAATAGATAAATAAATAAGACTGACATTGAACATTATGCATGTTAGAACTGGAAAGGAGTAAATACTAGATGCTTGTTAATTTGACTATTAACCTAACTCTAATGAAGATAGGGAGAATGGAGGTGAAAACATATAGGAAGAAAATATATGTTATCCCACTTAATTGTGAGCAAGAGCAGTGATTTCTCAGCGAGTGATTTTTGCAACAGAAACAAAATAATGCAAAAAACACTTTCTTCTGCACTTTAAGTCCAACTCCACAGCAGAAGTTTTCAGTCCAAGTGCAACCCTTGAGTGCACCTGCATTTTTACTGTTGCCTTTCACAATGGGAAACACATGGTTGTTCACTTTGGTGACCAATTAACAACTGACCCACTTTTCACTTGTAACCCTGCTGGGCTCGAGTCTAATCCATGTACCCACAATCTAAAATTTACTTTTTATCCAATGGCTGATTGGTTTGACTAGAGTGAAATTTATACCCCATAGTTTTGCATAAATCTAATGAAATCAGTACTTCATCTATGTCTCCAAAATGTTGCTTCCAAAGATTTTTTGGGAAAGCATAGCAATTAATTGTTGCCTCCAGGATCAAGTGATTTCTTTTCCATTTTATTGCTCCATAAACCTAAAAGGCTGTGATATGGTATTTTTAATAGACAGTCAATTATCTACACACACACACACACACACACACACACAGACACAAATGCACTCCTTACACATAGCTGACAGGGTTGCTGACTAATGCTGGAAATCATGTGAGCTTCAGTCCACCATGCATCTTTTCTAAATGCTGCTTGTGCACTTACAAAGCTGTGTAGTCAACTCTAGTCAGCCATATAGCTTAACCTCAGCCTACACAGTGCAGCATCATTTGGTATTTTATGAGATTTTTTTATCCATTAGCAGCTAAACTCTTTTCTATTGAGATGAGAAACTATAGATCAAAGTTTGAGCAAAAATCGAGCCCCCTGCTGAAAAAAAAGATAGGGCTCCTTGTTATTTCTGGTGCATTCAAAGATAAAGTAAAAAAGTGACAGAGGAGAATCAGGATTTGAATCATTGCCCTTGGATTACAATTCCAAGGTGCAGGTTTGACTTTGAGGCCGAACAAAATCCATGAGGAAATTATTAATAACACAAAATGGTTAGAAGCACAAAACATCGTTTCAGCATTCAGACTCTTTTCATCTGGATTGTTGTCTATTGCTTTCCCTCTATTCAGGACACCTTACTACAATATCTCCTTGAGCACACACACACACACACACACACACACACACACACACACACATTAATATATTGCGGTTAGAGCTCTGTATGGTGTTAGACCTAAATTGATTTGCTTCACATTATTATGAAACACAAATATAATGTAACAATATATATAATATAACAGAAATAATGTGCAGTAATGACAAATGAGTAGTCAGTAGTTTCTCAGTAGCACAGTCTAATTGGGAATTCAGATTTGAAGAGACTTCATTGCCTTTCAACTCACTGCCATGGAGTACAAGAAGGCAGTGTGAATAAGAAGAGGCACTGAGTGGCTCTTTTGTTTGCCACGCAGGCAGACATGTTTTACTGCTTCTTTTCCAAGAAAACGTCTGACTTCATATCCTGAGACGCATGTCAACTATTCAGTGTTAGCTCTTTCATGTAGTGCTACCTTCTCCTTAAGCTTAGGATTTAGCTGTTATTCCTTTCTATACCTGTCGCCAATGTCTAATGCCACCACAAACACAGGTACAGGTAGATTGGACATCAATCCATGTGTTCAAAATCACAAATAAATTCAAGTGTGGCCAAGATGCAGTGTTTAAAGATCAAGCTTCAATTGTTAACTTGTACCCAAAACACGTTGAGATACAGTTGCTTCAGCAAAATTTACTGCATTTGCTCACATACAGAACAGTATGTGATGTTGATGGTGGGTGGGATGTAAATCCATCCCCACCCAAATTTTTCAACATAGTTAACTTGCCTTTGCCAAATTCCAGGATGAAGTACTGAATAGCCATCACTGTCCTATCCTCTGTCTGCTTGTTGGAGTGTAAATGTTTATTTTTCTGTTCAGCAGAAGTCACACTTTTTCCACAGAGAAATGTAAATCTTACTCTGGAAGCTAAATCAAATCACATGTAATCACTTGAGTGGCCTTTGAGTTACACTGTGATGTCAGGTGTGAATTGTGTCCAACAGAGTTAAATGCAAATTACTCATTACCATGCAAATTACTTTTACACCGATACTGCTTTGTTATTTTGCATAAACATCTTGCTGAAACCAACGACTAATTGATTTAAAACAGTCTTCAATTAAACCACAACAATCTGAAATGTTGGCTAGGATCAGACTTGAGAAATTACTGACCCACACCAGGTTTCCCTTTAGCTTCAAATAGAGATTCTGAAGAGTCTGAAAGTTCACCCGTGGTTACATTTTATCCCAAAAGAAAAAGACAAGCCAATGTATAATCTATAAAGCTCTATGTAACTTCATAAGTCTGATACACTACCGGTCCCCTGAGCAAGCAATCTCCTATTTAGCTGTATCACAATCAAAGCTTAAGACTACAGATGGTTGTGCTTTGATTCCAGATTACTGAACAGTCTCCCCCTGTGGGTCAGGTCAGTTCTGTGGAAGGTTTTACATCACATCAAACTGTGACTTTTGTTTTCTGAAAAAGGCATTTTAGTGATTTTTCCTGCTAAAGTTTTTTTACATTGTATATTGATTTGTTCTGTATATTTTGGTGAAGTACTTTAGGTTTTTATTTAGTACTAGTGTGTATATATTTTAGCCTTGTGTGGGTGTGTGTGTGTGTGTGTGTGTGTGTGTGTGTGTGTGTGTGTTTTGTTGCCATTCCAGAATATCCAGCCTCCAGCCCACATTAAAGCACAACAAGCCGTGGCTGTGTAGAACTGATTATGCCCAGAGTCATTGTTATTCTCCTCACCCGGCAGAAGAGCAAACTCCCTGATTCTTTGCTCACACAAATACCACCGCTTTCTGGACAGACGCACCCCTCAAACCACCACGTCTGCCTTTCAACCCACAGTCAGTTTAAAATGCAACTCTGTCACTTTTCAAAACAACAAACTAAAACAGCCTCAAAAGTTATGGGTGGGCGGGAAAAGCCGTGTATGCCTGATATTCTTGCTGTGTGGGGGCAGTGGGCAAAATACCCTTGGCTGGAAAATATAGGTCATGCCAAGAGACAGCCCTAATTCTTATTCAACACTTGTGTTTTGTTGATATTGGCTTTACTTTGTAATTGTGTGAGGTTGCACAGACCCAGAAATACAACTTTTTACCTTTTTTATCCAGATATAGAGAACATTCATTTTATTTTGGGTTGGCGTCAAATATGGCATCATTCTCATAAAATCAGTAAAGGTCATGAACTATCAAGCAGATCAACCAATATCAAGTGTGTGTTTTGACAGAGGGCCCATGATCCCCAGGATCCGGTTGGAGGAGCTGCAGATATTGTTCAGGTTGTATTGCTTGAAACAGATTTGACCTTGGGAACTTTACTTTTTCTAACCATGCAATAACCAAACTCATAACAAATTGAGGTGACAGAAGTAGAATAAAAGGTTTATAATTCAAAATCTACTTTGGGAAATCCTGAAGTGTAAAGCCTTTGTCTCCTAGGCCTGATTTGCCTTTGTCTGGTAATTTTGTAATCCTTGCACTATCACAGTTGTCCTGTGACTTTCACAAGAACAATGTCTTTGCAACTTTCAGCGCCCACTAAATTGCTGGTTTAAAGGTAAAAAAAAAACGTTACCAACAAAGGCAAGGCAGTTTTGATCTGTCAGAAATTCAGTACAATGCACAGACCATCTCAGTCCAGAAGGATTCATGTGTATCCTCCTTTATCCTGTCATTTGTAATGTGATCTTGGTATTGTTCAGGCACAATATCTGTGCTCAGCCATTATAAATCTTCACAGACAGTCTCCAACTGTGGTCTCATTTGGCCCTGAATAGAGGGAATTACTGTATTCACAGGACACTGACTTGTACTTTCTTTTATCTCTGTTTCTTCAGTCCTCTGCCTCCCTCTCACTTTCCCTCAACATTCCTCCTTATCATCTTTTTTCAAATATTTTCATTTTTGCTGAGAATCACAAAGGTAAATAGCAACAGTTAATGATAAAATGTAACATTATGTTTTCAGTAAAGGCAGCTTCTGCTCACGTTACTGTAGCAGCTGTACAAGTGATGTACTTGACACACAGAACAAAATGTATAAAGGAACTGGATATTGACTGTTTGTTAAGCCCTGTGCCCTTATTCTTACACACACAAGGGTACACAGTTTATGATGATAATGGAGGAAAATTATCCACTTGAAATTCTTAGTCATTTTTGAATCAATGGGTCCTTAATTTAAGACACAGGTAGACGAAAGCAGGTTGCTTTGGCAATTTATCATTATTTCTGGTAACATGGACTGGGGTTGCTTGCAGCACAGATCAGCTATCGTTACCCTTAACCAAGCAGTATGTTTTTAACTGTACAAAGCAGTAATGAGTATTTCTCCTGGTCAAAACCCTGTATTTTCAGTTAAACAGGTCTTGATTGCCTAATGTGTGAGATATGCATGGTGTGATAATACAAATAATCTACTGCGCTCCAAAATTCTTCTTAGGAAATGGCTCTCCTGAGGCAATACAGAGAAATTGTGGTGTTCTCAGTGAAGGACAAAGATGGTCTGACACGTCTGCGTAGGGAATATTAGGGAGGGCATTGTCAGCTATGAAAGGTCTGTAATAAAAGAACATCACCTCAAAATGTCATGATTCATCACCTCAACAAAGGAATATATTTACTTCATCCATGAATGTAGTTTTCGCAAGCATGTGCTTCTCATCTAAATGGTAGAGGTAATGAATGAGTTCAATATCAACTGTCTGTTGGTGCGGCACAAAATTGTATTTCTTTTTTCTTCCCATTTACTAAGCTGTAAAATAGCAAGAGACATTTGAGTTTAATTTAGAGGTAAACCAGCTGTGTTGATCATGTTACACATGCTCTGTTTACAACCTTGATGTGAGAAAATAACCTGGTGTTATGACTAGTTCACTAATCAGTCTATTTTCTCAATCTGGTAAAAATGGATGTATTAGTGTGTGTGTTGAAAATAATGTAGACGTCATTCAGGGTTAAAGAAATAGTTTGACATTTTGGGAAATATTCGTATTTACTTTGTTGGCGAGAATTAGACGAAAAGTCAATACCGCTCTCATATATAACAGCTAGGAGCCAGTTAGTTTAGCTTGGAACAAGAAACAGACTAGAAACAGATAGGGAGAAAACACTTGACATCAAGTCTACAACATTGGCAGTCCCTCAAACTCTTCAAAACACTAAAACACCAGGAGCTCTCTGTTTAATGGAGCTCATCGTGTCCCTTGAGCTCTTTCAGCATTTATTGGTCTCTATTGTCTATTTTTGAATGTACAGTTTGCCATTTTGAGACATACACTTTTTTACTTTCTTGATGAGAAGATAAATACCACTGTCATGTCTGTCTGCTACATTCAAAGCTGGAGCCAGGAGATGGTAGTTAGCTTAGCACAAAGACTGGAATCAGGGTGAAACAACTGGCCTGGCTCTGTCTAAAGGTAACAATATGCACCTACCAGCATCTCTAAAGTTCACTAATTTTCACGATATATATATTTTTTGTTTAGTACGTACAAAAACTATGGACTATTTCTTGGCCAGGCCAGTGACTTCCTGGAGTCTGGTCATCTCTTTGAGGTTGCCAGACAACCAACAGATTTTCTTTTTCACCTTTGGACAAAGCCGGGCTGGCTGTCTCCCAGTTTCCAGTCTTTATGCTAAGCTAAGCTAAGCTAAGGTAACTAATTTTCTCATGTAACTCCAATAAGTATATTTCCTAAACTGTCAAACAGTTTCATCAAATAGGCAAGTTATAATACATGTGAAAACTAACATTACTAGTGAGAGGAGTATCTAAATAATTGCAGAAAAAAAGACAAAAGAATCTATAAATTATTTTGACATCATCCAATCAGGTACCATCAGGTCATGGCCTCAATCAGCTACAGTTTGTGCTCGTAAGAACACAGTGAGCTCTAATGTAAGGTTATGATAAAGGTGGCACACACTGTATCTGTGTGTGGATAAGAGAAGATGAGTGTGTGCTGTTGTTGTCAGGGAGGCTGTTCTGACTGACGTGCAGTTCTCCACAGAGGCTGATTCACCATGCTGAGAGGTGTCAGGTTGCAGAGATTACTGAACCATGGGTGAAGCCCCCTGGCGTGACATTCATAAGAGTGCTTGCAAACACAGAGACAAGCACCTACATGCATTTCCTTTTTGTTTTTTTACATCTCGAGATTTCCTTTGTTTATTTATTTTTTCTTTGTATCTGACTGTTTCACTGTTGGGCTGTCTGCGCTGGTCTCTCTCTCTCACACACACATACATGCACACACACACAAAATCACACACTTAAGAACCAGCATGCCATGCAGGCTCAATGGCCACTCACAGTGGTCTTAGAATAAATTGAAAATGTATCCTAAAAGGGTAAAGTCTCAAAGGAAATCAGCCAAGCTTTGGTCATGTTTATTGAGGCCAAGAGCCTGGTGAGGAAGAGAAGGAAAACACCAGGTTGCAGGTGTTTAAGATTGTGTATTTAATTACTGCAGCTGAGGATCAGACGTGTGGCTAAATAAATACTGACAGTGGATACCAACTCCCTGACACTCAGACACAAACAAGACAGAACTGAGCAACTTTAATTACATCTTTATCTTTCAGATGTACACGGAAGAAGAAAACGTAAGAGAGGCAAATGCACAGCAAGGATGTGCAGACAGACTCAAAGACACAGACATCGCATAATTAGACAAACACACATTCAGTTTTACACATGTACCACAGGCACCAAATTACAGACACAGTGTCTCTAATTTCACTTGGCCAATTACACAAATAATAAGGATTGTTGTGATGTCTTAGTTTTTTATTTTTAATACATTTACCAAAATCGCAAAATAACTTTTTTCACATTGTCATTATTGTGTGTAGAATTTTGAGGACAAAAATGAATTTATTCCATTTTGGAATAAAGCTGTAACATAACAAAATGTGGAAAGAGTGAAGCGCTGTGATACACTGTCAATTCAAAAAGCAACATAATGAACTATTTTGAATAGGAGTGCAACTAATTATTATGGATTAATCTGTCGATTATTTGCTCCATTAATCGATTGTTTGGTTTGTAAACATTTTAAAAATAGTGAGAAATCCCATGACAATTACCCAGAGTCCAAGGTGACACAATGCTTGATTTGACCAACCAATAGTACAAATTTCAAAATGATCAAAAACAAATTAAAATAATAAGAACAAGCTGAAAATCTTTACATTTTTTAAGCTGGAACCATGGCTTCGAATAAAAAATGACATAATTTTATAAAGTTCATTTTCTGCCAATCAACTCTTTGAAGGTCTGCCTATGCAAAAATCCTAATTTGTAAAGTAACTAGTAATTAAAGCTGTCAAATAACTGAAGTGTTTTGTATTTAAGAACAGTATTAAAATAAATGTAATCATTCCACCACTGCAAATTACTCACACCAGTTACTCACATCTGAGAATTATACTTGGTCATGCCAGTAGCTCGAGCACAACCTGAACCGTACCCTGACCACACCATCCAGTAAAATGTCCTCACAAGGTCAAACTCACATACACACATATACATACAAAGATCAGTCATCCTAACATCTTCTCTCCCTCTGACTCTTACAGTTACAGTGGGGAAAAGAGTGGACAGCAGGGAAGTCAGAGTCATAAATCTTTGTAGGGTTTTACTCAAGGCTTATTCATTATTAATGTCCTGTCCTGTTCATGTTATATTTATAAAATCTAGAAAATGGGACACATCTTTTCACTAAAGTCTCACATGAATTGTACCCACCGGGTTTCTTCGGTCACTAATAAGAGGTCTTTGCTTTTCTTTAGGTGATGTTGAGTCTAAAGACTTCTTGCATGTTTCAAACTTCCTCTGCTGATAATTCATTTTAATCCATGAGCCATGACGTGCAGCTACAATCTAATGATATATTTGAGATTGATGTTGAGAAATGATTGCATTGCTGTTAGTAGTTTGATTTTTAATACGTTTGTCTTGTGATGCCAGGCAACTTTTGTCAGTATCTCACTGCTGTACAGTGCATGCAGCTAGGCATTAAAACCAAAACAACACCAAACCCCTGGAGATACATTCATCCATCGCAACAGCCCTTTTTAAAACTGCAGAGACAACGTGTCTCTAAGAGCCTGCTTCACAGTGCGTGGAGGCGGAACAATCAATATAAAATTAATCATAATCACTTTATAGCGCTGCATTCAAAAGACACAGCTTGTTAAGCAGGTGCAGAGGAGTAATAAGAAACTGAAAATGTTGTTTGTTTAATGCAGCATATTGGTCACAGCACACTGCGCTTTTTATTCCAGTTGAGTTGCTCTGTTATGTCTGCACCTGCTCACAAAGGTTGCCCAGTGTTTTTTTTCCCAAAATAATCTTGCTAAAAGTCCAGACATGTCATGCACGAAGAAACCTTCAAAAGCGTATAAGTCCTGAATCACCCAAACCACCTCCTCTTCCTCCCGCTTGCTTCCCTTCCCCTCTCCCTCCTCCTCACCTGTTCGGCTGCCTCTGGGTCCAGGTGGGTGTCCAGCAGGGGGACGGTGAACTGTATTTTCCTGGGGCTCCCGGTTTCCATGGTGGCTCTGTCTGTCAAAGAGGAGGACAGGACCAAGAGGAGGAGGAGGAGGAGGAGGCAGAGGAGATGATCCGAGGAAGGAGAATCCGTACGAGAAAAAGGGAGTAAAGGACTCTGTGAGGGTGGCTGAGGAAGAAAATAAGTGGGCTCCAGCTTAGGAATAACTAAGAAGATTGTATTACAGTTTCTGTCTATTTTCAGTTTCTTTACTTTTATTTTTTGACACTCTTTTCCCTGATTACCTAGCTTTTTTTTGGCACCTTATTCCTATTTTGCCCTGTGTTTTTTTTCTATCCTCAGCACCTGCTGGTGTCTCTTCTCCTGCTTCACTCTCCTTCCTCTCTGTCTCTCCCGGCTCTCAGCATTGAGGCAAGGGCATTCTGGGCTAGGAACACCTCTGCTTTGCTCTCATTCGCTGTGCCTGACTCCCTTTCACGCAAGTCCCACCCTCTTGTCACATTTCTTTCTATCGTCATTGGATGTCTGAGATCAGGGCTGTTCTGCAGCAGGCATGAGAAAGAGGATGACAAAGACTTTCTCTCTCTCTCTCTCTTTCTATTGGATGTGTAGGAAAGATGCGTGATCACTGTATTTTTAAATCACTTTCCTGCACGTGCTTAAATATAACCTACATGGTACTTTAAATACATTTCTCTCTCTAAGTTATATGTACACTACCGTTCAAAAGTTTGGGGTCACATTGAAATGTCCTTATTTTTGAAGGAAAAGCACTGTACTTTTCAATGAAGATGACTTTAAACTAGTCTTAACTTTAAAGAAAT
>JAVQJD010070425.1:0-26054 GCA_036023655.1 Nannoperca australis | reverse complement strand
CCCCCCCCCCCCCCCCCCCCCCCCCCCCCGCCCCCCCCCCCCCCCGCGTCGTTTGTAATTCTCTTGAGAACTGCAGATGCAGGATATGTGGACGCATGGATGCTGACAGCTCTGGCGTTTAAGCAATGTGCTGTAATTGCATGCAAATGGACCTGAATCTGTATCTTAACACATCTTCATTAGCCAGTTCACAAGTGTCTGCAGCTTAGATGGAGGGACAATGGAGGGTTGAAGTTAATTCTTAGTAGGCTGGTTCTGTTTTCATATTGGACAACTTTAATTAAGCGATAGATTAAGTTTTGAAGGGACGGTTTAATGCATTGAATCCCATGAGTGCTCTAATAAACAGCAGAATAGAATCAGTCAGTGATATCTAATGGGGTTGAAAATAGAAACAGACATCTATATTTTTAACACCAAGAGCCTGTTTTTCCGACTTTAAGTAGATCTTAAATGTTTTGGTGTATTTCAGCTGGATGGCGTACTGCTGTAACACATTGGTATGAATGGTATGCTTCTATGCAAGAAATGCGCTTTGTCCTCCTTATTAATAGGTATTCCTTAAAGAAATAGTAGGGCAATTTGCTTATTTCCTTCCTTACAGAGAGTTAGATGAGAAGACCGATGCCACTCTCGTATCTGTACACTAAATATAAAGCTACAACGAGCAGCTGGTTAGCTTGGCTTAGCATAAACAGAGAAACAGCTCTCTTGTTAAACCAAACACCACCCTGCTCTCACACTACAGCTTCATATTAAATGGACAGACAACAGAGTGGCATCGATTTACTGGTCTAACTAACATTTACATATTATTACTTTATAAAATTGCTATGGCTAACGTGACAGCGAACACTTGGTTATTTGCACTTTCTGCAGACACAGTAGCGCAACATGAGCATTCATTTGGAGTCGTGTTCCTGGCCACACAACAAACGTGTCCAATCATTATCATTTAGGCTCTGATTTGGTCTTTAATAACTCTAACAACTGAGAAATATACACGTCTCTTTAGCTGCTAAATGTTTCACAATGTTCACAAGCTATTTGCTAACTTTGCCCGCCTGCTGTTTGGTGCTGGGCAGGCAGTGCACAGTGGGTTTATCACAGCCTTTTGCAGATGGAAACGAGGTTGATGAGAGCGATGAGACTGAAATGCTGCGAGCTGAGAAAAAAAACATAACACTTTGATAAAAACGTAACTAATGATGCTAAAACCCTCCGCTGATCTGAGGGGATCTGTGGGGGGGGTCACTTACAGCAACACCTTTCACATTACACATGCTTATTGGGTCCGTTGTGAATATTAAAATATTGACTGATGCATCACCAAGGGCCTCGATTTTATTGTTATCTAGAACAGCTTTGGTGAGAAATAACCGCTGATGGTGATGAAGTGTGTGGCAGAACACATTACATTCATTCTCTGTAGTGAAGGGTGTCTCAAATCTGTTTTTTTCCCCTTCTTGTGTCTGGAATCGTTTTGACCTGTAATCCCCAAGATTATAGTGGCTAAACTGCCCACTGTGTGTTTTCATGCTCTTTATCAACTCCTGGTATGCTTGGCTGAGAGGACCGCTGGCCTCTGGATGCCCTTAGCCTGACATTCAGGGATCACAGGGGTAGCCTGCTGTGCGTGTGTGTGTGTGTGTGTGTGTGTGTGTGTGTGTGTCTGCATGAGCACAGGCGTCTCCGATGCCCTTGGGGCGGAGACCAGCTCCTAGGAGGTAACAGTAGGTCAGGGGGCACGGCAATTAGGTGGCAGTTGGAACCATTAATTAGCCTATATATATCACTTACACTATTGTTGATATAGACTGTGTACTGTAAGCTGGAAATAACCTCTGGACAACTTTCCCTCCTCATCATATTCCTATTCGGCTTAAGTCGGAATAATTGCCACGGCCGGTTTTAGTCCTCCACCGTACGTAACCCAAGAGCTGGGCAGAAGAGACTTAAAACTCAGGACACAGAAATGATAATGGCAGAAAATAACAAATAAGTAAGTGAACCTCGGAGACGATACCTGGCATTGAGAAAGACTCTTTCAACTCCGTGCCCCGTCTTCAGGCAACATGTCTCCTGAATTTACATCAGGATTTTTTTTTCAGAGGGTTTCACCTGTGATCCGAGCCCGCCTTGAGCAGTTTGATTCTCCTCTCTGTGCCTCCAAGCCACGCTGTTGAACTTTCAAAGGCTGCGAGTGAAGCTGCGGTGAAAACCCGGCGAGGGGGATCTAAGCCTGCGAGATCGGGGGCTCTGCGGCTGAAAGGGATGGTGGATGGTTGTTTAGAAACCATAGAAATGCGACTCGTAATGGTGATTGACAAGGCCACCCACGTGAGGGAAGGACTGTCTGCTGAGACAAAAGGGAGCGGTTGCACAAGAAGCACATGATGTGCATGAATGTGATTGTGCATGAAGACCTCTTCATAGAGACGTCATCAAGCCCCGTGTGTGGTAAGTGGGGTGATAGCATGGCGGACAACACAGCGCCAAACCTCTCAGTTCAACGATAAGGCTCTTCCTGCTGTTGCTGTACCTCTCTAACCCACAACCAACGGATAAGCGAGAACGCAGCAGCAGCTCCTCAGGAGCAGCAGAGGCCATTTTGCCAAGCCACTGAGTGATTGACAGGAGCTGACGATAAAGGGAGAGAGGAGCGGCGTTGAAGGATAGCGGCCTCGGTGATGGAGTGCTCATGGGGAAGAGTAGCTATTGAATCCTCTTTTTAATCTGTCTGTCAAGGTTATTGAAAGTGCTGTCTTCGTTATTGCATGCCAGCCTTGGACTTGGAGGGGCCATAAGTATGAGAACACACCCTGTTCTGGTGGGCAGATAAACAAGCTATAAGCAAAGACACACACATACAAACTGACACAGATGCACAAGCGTGCAAATGTATAAGGACACTTAGACGAAAACGCACTTTTGCCTTAAGAAAATTGCAATTACGTTTTTTCTTTATGCAAAACAAGCCTGAATGGAAAGTAATGAAGGGAACAGGGAGCAGCACGCCTGTACTGAACCTGTGAATGTTACCAGGTAGACAGACCATTAATCCCATCATGCCCCAGTTCTCACGCATCCAGGATTTCTGATGCACTCTTCATATAGATGGCTGTTCTTCCTGTTCTCAGACAATCTACAATCCCCCCCCCCCCGCCGCTGTTGGAGCTCAGGTTGGGCCGATGGGGCTCCACTCCAAACCAGACCCCTTATTTCAATCAATGTTCATCAGTGGGTCCAGCAATAAGTTGTCAATGGGATTCTCATTAGGATTCAAGTATGCTTTTGAATAATATTGTATAGTACTGCATCACACTGACAGATGACTGGGTGAGTGGCAGTTGAGAGCTTGTCACGGAGTGAATTTTAATCAAAAGAGGGGATAGTGTCAGGCACAAATTGATGTGTCTGTATCAAACCACTGATACTGCATGTTCCTGTTTTGTCTAACAATCTTTAGAAGGAGTTTGTCACACCATAATGAGGTTTACGTAACCTCTTCTGTTGGACTACCTTAAAATTATTAGGCTGCAGTTATTCTATGTTTTCTCTTATTGCTAAGAAACCAATGACCAATGGCGTGTTAGTCCGTGTCACAATTCAGTTCAGTTGGGTTTTATTTTAAAGTGCCATATCATAACAAGGTTATCTCAGGGTACTTTTTCATATAGAGCAGGTCCAGACCGACTTTTTATATTTACAGAGACCCAACAGTCCCCACCATGAGCAAGCACGAAGTGGCAAGAAAAAACTCCCTGTTAACAGGTAAAAACCTCGAGCAGAACCAGGCTCCGGGTGGGCGGCCATGTGACTCGACTAGTTCATTGTACGCTTCTCCAAGATGAATTTACTTCAGCCAATTTGTTATATTCAGTTTGCTTTGGTTTCCATCTTTAGGTTTACAGTCTATTGTTGGAACAGACCACCTGTGACATGCTAACATACAGTAACGACAGTGTTCCCTCAGCGTTCCCTCTGCCCTCGGCCAGTCGCACAGGATCTCAGAGGTCATGGTTGGAGTCGTGAGCTCACCCCACACACCCTTTAGTGACACCTAGTCTGGTTTAGTTAATTGGGTTCCATTAATAACACAGTAGCACTGTAAATGGGGCAGCTCTCTCACTGGGTGTTATTGTTGTCCTGTTGTTTCTGTGTTACTTTCTTTTTATGATAGGCGGGAAAACACAGGGCCTTTTCCAAATTTTAAAATTACAAATGACTTGTTCATACAGTGTAAGTTTGGAGTGGAAAAACTAATACAATGAGTGTAAAGCAAACTTTATGAAAAAAAACAAAACACATCCTCGTCCATTTGTAATATCATGAGCTGTGTGAATTGCATGACCAACCAAATGGAACTAAATGTAATTAAGATCTACTCAAGGTTAATTTGGTCAGTAATGGTATTAAGTATGTATGGAGTAGCCTTTTTCTAAATACCAGTCCATTAAATCTGTGTTATTAAAAGATGATACTGAAATGAGACCAAGCATATACACATTAAAAATAATTAATTTGTTCTGTGTTTTTCTTGAGAGAAAGATGAGAGTGTAACTAAGGGTTGGATTTTAATGTTTATTATGACTAATTGTCTCTTTATACAAACATGTTTTATTCCCCCACTATTTCTTTTCACGTCATTCTGCGTGGAGCAAGATATTCACGTGCTTTGGTTAAAATCGATTAGTCCACATCCGCTCGTTTGAACCCCATTCAAATTACAAATATAAGACAGTCTGTTAGGAGAGAGCTATGGTAAGCAAGGAGTGCTTCTTGAAAACTGGCACCTCTCCAAGAGTAACAACCTTCTCTTCTCTTTTTCATTTCATTTGGAAACTTCGCCACAGATTGCCCTTAAACAGAATTATTTTCCTATGCCAAAAGCGTTGCTTTGTTATCCCTTGCAAGGCTAGCTTCTATCAACACAGTGGTCTGAAATTACCAAATAATCCATCAAGAGCCACTGCTTTTCAAAGAGCTCCAGCTTGTATCAAAGGCTTACCTTGCCTTATATTCAAATTTTCCTGCATTATGTGACCATTCATTTCTTTAGAATAATACACCTCCAGAAGATAAAAAATCCCTGAAAGATGTTTTCTAGTGGAGCAAAATCACTTATTTACTTATGAGAAGCCAGTCATTTATGCTGTCCCTGAAACATCAATGGCTATCAATCAAGACACAAGAAAAGCTACTGTATATGAATACGTTCTTAGTCTATTCAACTTGTCAGCATGTCCTTTATTAATATAATATATTAATCTGCGGCTGACAGTTTAGAGTTTGAAGTAAAATGCCTTCTATACCATACAGTGACCATTAGCAACTGTGCATGCATGCACGCATGTGTGTGTGTGTGTGCACGAGTGCGCACATGCATGAGAATATTTGTTTAAGAGAGAGATTGTTATGACCATAACATTATCAACTACAGTTTACACTCCAGTGGCAATTAGAATGTCTGCTTGTGTGAGTATTTGCGTATGTGTGTGTGTGTGTGTGTGTGTGTGTACTCACAACATATGCTCGAGTCAGTGGGGAATAGTTTTCCCCAGAGAGAATTCCACACAGCCCTCCAGTCAGTATCTCAAATTAGAGGGAGCAGCAGCATAGCTGTGCCTCATCCACTTTAATAGCATTTTAACTGTTATTGGAGCTCTTATATATGAGCATTCAGTGATGCTGGTCATGCCGGCATGCCCATGAAAAGGACAGTGCCACAATAGCCTCCAACTGAACTGTGACAGGCCAATTAATGAGCCTTCGTTGGGAAACAGTCGTTACATAGGTCACCTAAGAAGTGTAATTAGAATGCATTGTAGATTCTTGTTTTTATTGAGAGCGTTAAATTGAAAGAGGGAGCGCAATCAACGGCAAGTCGTTATAACGATGTAGGGTGATAGATTTGGGTAAAAAAAAAGGGGAAAAAAGGTGACTGTTTATGGTGGAGATGCAAAGCGGCTGACATGCAAGAGTTAGCGCATGTGTTTGCTACCGCACACACACACACACACACACAACACATAAATGTCGCCCGTGAGGCTTGATAGATGTGACACAGTGGGGACGTGAATGGGAGCCAATTACATTTATAATGTCAAACGTGGTGCAGAAATTAGCTTCAGTATTATTATGGGAAAGCTAATTGCAAGGAAATGCTAAAATGATTTAAATCACCAGGGTTATTTCAAGACATTAAGACATTTTGAAGATAGCTACAGCACTAACAATTTGTACCACCCATTTTATAATTACATTTAATAGGTTGTCTTATCAGTACTCTAAAAGTGGATTCGGATTATCGCAGGCTGGACCAGACCGACAGAATTGTATTTTTTTTTTTTTTTGTGTGATGAGTGCGGTCCATTCTGCTCATAGGAGAAGGCAGAGAGATAATATTCTGGGGGTTAAACTCTTGGATTGCCTCTTCAAAAGGTAAAATGGAGCAGAACGCTATTGGCGGGGCCATGCTTTGTATTTTCAAGAAGGCAGTCTGGAAGGTCTACTATTGGCATTCACCGCCACTTAACTTTCCACCGCAATAGATTTCCTACAGTATGCAAAGACACATACAGAGCGTGTTGCCAAGCCGTCCTCAGAATTGACCCCATCCAGCGAGATTGACCTCACTATTGTTGGCCTCTCAGCATTCAGATTGTATGCTAATAAGGGCAGCCGATGGAGGGAAGGGGAGTCAGAGACATGCTTTGTTATTAAGTGTACGCAACACTTGAGTTGCTGCTGCTTAATAATGTTCAGGGTCCAACACTTCAGTGACGCTATGAATTATGTTGGTTTTACAGAGCAAAACAGTATGTAAGTATTGTCCATAAAGGGGTGATCGTAGAAGAGGTCAAAGGAATTAAATGTAGTCTTTAGGAAAATCTTAATGTTTTTAGTTTTTTTTGCATTAAGCACAGACTTTTTGTCATTAAATTCATTTGACTCACTGTAGATCATTTTGAAGGACACTTTTTTAAAGAGAAATCCAGGGTGGCTGTGTCACGAGTACAGTGCTGTCTGAACTGTGGCTCGGAGTCTGAAAAAAAGAGCCACAAGAGACGCCACGGCGAAGAAGAATTACAGCGAGAGAGGCTGATGAATGGAGGAGACATGTTCAGGAAAGTGTGTGATTGTGCGCGCATTTAAAAGGAAGCTAGAGGGGAGGGAGATCTGTATTCTGTAAGCGTAGGCCGCCAAGGGCTTAGGGCTCTCTGTTCGCAGCACCTGAAAGCCTTATCCACAGGTGTACAATCAGCAACATAAGCAATAGGCCCTTTACCCTAAGACCACATCATCCGTGGGCCAGCGATGCAGACCCAGGGTGCCACTCGGAGCTTAGAAGGAGATTAAGGTCTGGATCTCGTAAAGGAGGAAATGTATCATTCATAAAGCAACATTTCCTAATGGTCTATGATGTCTACAGCATGTCTTAACCATTTAACCTCTGGCTCAAATGAATACCCTTTCTACTTTCTCTGTAAAGATTTCACAGCATGTGCAGGTTTTTCACAAAAGAGTCAATCAAATCCATAAATTGATCTCCAGTTGATTTGTTGTTTTGTTGAATTGTGTCAGTTTACCGGCTTATCCCAATCAAGCCAATGAGGATTGTTCCCTCTTTCTGTTGTAGGCGTGATCTACAACAGTGGGTTCCAACCTTTTCCCTGCAATTGTGGCTGTTCGGTGACACATAACCACCAGTGTTAATGGGGATATTTGGTAGTTGGTCCAAAGGATAAGTCTGGTGATCTTCTGCATTTATCTTAATGTCAACAAATCCCATCTGCAGAGCCAAATCAACAACGAACAAGTACTGTGTGTGTACCCAAAGCCTGAAATATCTTCCTCCTCTGTGCCATAGAGCTCCAGTGTTGTTAAAAGCCATTAAAAACACATTATTGTGCCACAGTGTTGCACATGAACTCACACACACTTGACTTAATTTGACTCAATCCCACATACACAGTCCTGCTGCCACAAATACTCACTACTGAACCAAAAGTGGATTCTTCCGCCACTGGAAATAGTCCCCAACAAATACACTATCTTCTCCTGTTTGAGTAACGTTTGATTAAAAAATACAGTGCCCAGCTGTGTAAGTAAAATACTTAAACTACAGTGTGTGGAAGTTGGAAGTGATTGAGACTTTAATGCCCCCTTCCCCCCACCCCATTTATTTATCTGTCATTGCTGTTTTCCTTTTGAATAAATTGAATCATGTACTTTTAAATATGTGCTATTTGAAAACATCTAAAGTACATTGTTCTTTTAAATCTGAAGTGAATACTTTGTTTAAGCAGGTGTGAGTTTTTGCATGTTTCCTGTGTGGTAGGGGCTTACTGTACGCTACATGTCATCATGAAACCCCCCTGAACCAACCTGAGCTGGCGATGAATTAGCTTTGATTTGAGAGTGGCGGTAATCAAGCTGTGTGCAGCTAATTCTATGTTCCATTATGTGCTTACATGCATAGACACACACAAACACCTCAACGCGCACACATACACAAACACACACACACACACCTAACAGATAGAGCTCTATATGTGAAGCATCTCTGTCTCTACACCTCGCTGTGAGTCATTAGCCATTCCAGACGCAGGGTGATCAGCAGAGCCAGCCTGGCCTGAGACAATTAGAGACCCCAGAGGTGGCTGCACATCACAATGAGCCCTGCGGCCATGATTAAAACATCAGCCACTCTCTATGCAACGCTGACGGGAAGAGAGAGAGGGGGAAAAGAGATCACAAAACAAGATGAAGGGATTGAGTTTTTAGTTCCATCAGCTGCCTATGTTCCTGATTAAAAGAGGGGTTTGTACATCATTTTATGAGCTGGGAAAACAACTGTCAAAAGGGGGGTCAGGCTTCATTTATTCTTTATTGCACACACCCACACCCACACCCACACACACACACACACACACACACACACACACACACACACACACACACACACACACACACACAAAATTAATTATGTTGGCCTCTTTGGGCGTTGTGTCCTTCTGAGTTTCCATATTACTTTCCTTTTCATGAATTTAGATGCTATTTAGTAAAACATTACAGAAAAACCAGACATAAAGACAATTCACATTACCACACACACACACACACACACACACATCTAGGTGCTTTTGTACCTGGACCTCAGACAGGAGTTTGGCAAGGGCTGAATGGGTCATATTCTGAGCATTGCTCTGGTTCTGACAATGGTTCACGGCCTTGGTCTCCTCCCCATGCTCCTGACGGAGTTTCCCCAGACACTGAAAGGCATCAACATACTTATTCTGCACCACTGTGCCACTTTATTCTTCCTTTAAGCCAAGTATGACTAGCAGCTGAAAATCAGCATGTCTCCCTAATAGACGGTTTGCTCCAATGTGCCACACATCACGCAGAATGTTGAAAGATACAACATTTTGCACATCAATTACGTGACATTCCATTTTGACAGACCACACAATGGACCTGTCTGCCGAAGCACAGAAAGTGAGATCAGTAACACTAATGATGTTCACTTTCTGTCCCAACAACACAATGGTAACGTTATTAATTACACCTGTATTATTTTTTTTGCTATGACACGTTAAGATGTCTACAGTTAAAAAGGCCTTTAAACCCAGTTAGAAATATTACTTTACAACTAGTCTGTGTATAACAGAAACATACTGCACAGAATTAGCAACTGTTGAAGAAATGGCTAGTCTGCTAAGGCATGTAGGAGAAATTAGTCAATCAATGTAGTCAGTATCAATGAATACTATTTTTACTAATTTTTTTTTTTTTTACTGAAAGCACAGATTTCTTTTTTTTTCTCCTTTTTTATTATTCAGGTTTAGTTGATCTCTCTACAAGTCACTACAGCAGGACATACACAGAAACACAAAAGTCCTCTTGAGCCACTAAGGAGGTCAAAGAAAATATATAATAGAATTATGTCCATCTGGAATAGAATAGAAAATAATAATCAGTTGCCCATAGGTTTAAGCCTGTAAGTAATAAATGACAGAAATCTTCTTACCTCAGCAAGTCTTAAGTGAAGAATGGCATTTTCTGTCTCCAGTTCCAGTATTCGCTCCTCTTTACTCTGAAAACACAGCGACACATGTTGCCAAAGGACATTACAAATTGTCTGGGTAATTGTGTGTGTGGCTACCTCGAAAACATAAATGGATTAACCGTGCATGTAAGTCAACAATCTATAATAAACCAATCTCACATTTGGCATTCCCTAAACTGTAATTTACCCTCAGTTTGTGCTCCAGCAAGTGCACCTGATGCGCAAATATTTGGTCCCGGTTTATAAAGAGAGGCATTGTTCCTCAAAGAAAAGAAGTACGCGGAGGAGAATGGGTCCCTTTGCTTCTCAGATGATCAGGTCGTGTCCTCTCACGTCACATAATCCGATTAACAACGGCCAGCAAACAGCTCTCTCAACTCTGCTCACCTGTCTGCCTCACAGAGGGGAGGAGGGGGAGGAGGAGGAGGAGGAGCCTCCATCCCGGAAGACAACACGGACACTCACGTTAGGCTATATGCTCGTTTTTGGAACTTCTGCGAGCGAAATACAGGCTTTCATCCCGGTATTCCTGTTTCAAAGTGCCAGTTCAATTTGGCTGTTGTTGTTGTTGTTGTTGTTGTTGTTGTTACTGCATAATTCGCACTACCAATGTGACGTAACAGGACCGTATGACACAACTTCAGCACACAGGTGTTGTTAATTATAACCGTTTGTGTCGCGAGGGGTGATTGGTAAGTAAAGGTCGATAGATGGCAGCAAAGCCTCCGAGGGGCGAAGTGTCGACTGGAAGAAATTCAACATTGCGAAGAAGAGGAAACACTTCCGCACAGTCACAGTTTATCCACCTCTGCCAGACTGTCAGCAACATGGCGAAGCAGAAAGACAAACGGCGAGAGAAAACCAGCGTCGCCACTGAGGTGAGACGTCGGAACGTCGTCTTTAGCTATCTAGCTAGCCAGTAGGTTAGCTCTTTAGCTTGCGCTTGCTACTGCATCTTAACATTCTCTCACGTTCAATGTACACGCAGTTTACTCGTTCATTCATTCATTCATTCATTCATTCACTGACCTGGCTATGTGTGTTGTACACGCTAGCTAAACTACTGTTGTGTTTTACCTGTTAAATATTATAGATTGACCGTTTAGAGGAGCGACGGACGCGTTGCCAAGACAACCTGGAGAGGGCAGAGTTCAAGAGCAGGAAAGAGGAGCTCTCTGCCAAGGACAGGTGAGGGAGATGGTGACAATTTCAAAAGAGCTCTTTCTATCAACGCCTGTACATTCAAAGATAAGAACACATAAGGATTGTTACCCTCCTAATGTTACCTCTTGTCCGTGTCTCGCCCTTTCTGCTCCACAGGCAGGAACTGGAAGATGAAATGACCATCATGAATGAGAGGGTGCTAAAGTTAGGTAAGTCTATATCCATATTATTCATTCTGTACAAATCAAAGTAGGCTTCTGCCATCACTGCAGTACATCACCAGCAGAGCAGTTTCATGTGTAATGCTGCCATTAGACATTGGTGCCTTCACATCAGTTTCGTTTTTTCATTTCTAGACAAGGAGCTGGAGGTGTTAAGAGGGGAGAATCGGAAGAACATGTTGCTATCAGTCGCTCTGCTGGTCATCAGCGCTTTCTTCTACTATGTCTTTTTTTACAATGAAGAGGACTCATGATACGACCTGGTATCTAATGCTCTTTAAAGAACAGCAGCATCAGGACAATGTTGTCATGAGATAAAATATGAGGCCAGGAGCGGTGTTGATGAAATACCTCACTTCTCCCTCTGGATGGCATCAGTGTCCTTTTCTTGATCTCCTCTGGTCATCATACTGGGTTTATCCTGCACAGTCAGAGCCCAACCACGACCTCTTTCCACGCAGAGTTGGTGTTTAAACTTTAATTATGGCCTTTGCTTCATTATTTTGCTGAAATCTCTGTCAGCATATCCATAAAAAAAATTCTGTACTCATCTTCTGATGCTTTTTGCAAATGTCAAAGCAAGCAGGAACAGACAGAGAAAGAAGGCTGCTGTCTTGTCTTAACAGCAGTGGATTTGGATAGTTTGTGGTAATACTTTACTATCAAGTGACAAAATTGAATATTCATCAGTGTGTGTAATGCCAAACCCCCACATACTGGACATCATTACACTACTGCAGGTGACGCAGGAAATGCAACAGTTCTTCACCAAAATAACAAATTAAATAAAAAGGTTACATTATGGCAGAAATACTGCTGTATTTTATGCAACATATCAAAGAGATGCTTCCTCAAATGGTCTTTTCAGTCACATGAATAAATATATATGTCAATGCATGTCACAGGTGCAGTTAAATGGATGAGACTATTTTTTTATACATTTGTTTTTCTTTTTTAAGTGAGAGTTGTACAATATGTTTTGTCATTACAAAAAATTAACCAGAAGAATGTATTTTTTTTTGTTTTATACTCACGCTGGCTATGCATCCATCTTCAAATATTAAAGCTCAAAGATGCCAAATATGTTCATGAATGTCTTTTTTAAATACACATATGACAGATTAGAGTATGAGATTTGGGTTTGGTCCTTATAACTGATGTGTTTGTGCGTTATTTGGTCTTTTATGTGTTTTTGTATTCATGAATACATTAAACTATCAGTTTTGAGAGCACATAATAATTTCATGTATTTCATAGGTTCATTATCTGCAGTGCATTAGTACTAAAAAAAAACATTTTTATTTTTGAAATCTATTTTGCAGGAAGAATTCATTACATGACTCAGCTTTAATAGAGCCCCACATTTGTCGTAATTGGATGGGTCAAATTTTTTTTGTGAACATCATGATTTTTTTCTAAAACATCAAACTAGGCCAACATATGACACAACAGAAGATTTAAAATGTTGAGGGACCACACTACTTAGTGACAGTTATAGTGTGAAGAGCGGGGTGCTAGGGGGAAGTCCAAGGACAAGAGTGTAAAAAGTCTTATGGTCCTCTCTTTATTCTGAGTGGGTAAAAAAAATATTCCCACATTCCTTATCCCAAAATTATTCCCTATCGCTTTGCATATGATGACTCTCTTAAAGATCCAAAACTTAGAATCAGTTTTCTCTTCATTAGCCATGTTTCCATTTAGGACTAAAATTAAATGTATCTGAGAAATACTTGGATTGCTTTCACCTAGATTGACCTGGCTAAATCTTAATCTTCATGGCAAAGATTTAACAAGGTGCTTGTTTCTCAGAGATTTTGGTCCATATTGACATGATCGCATCACGCAGTTACTGCAGATCTGTCGACCCTACCATCCGAATGTCTTTTCATGAGATTTGTTGACAATAAATAAAACAGAATTGAACCCCACTCATAATTTTAAAATAATTTCTGATTCTTTGCTTTGGTTGCAGAGGAGAAATCCTTGGTTGTGGTGGGAATTGACAGGACAGCCCAGTAAATAATTGTTTGTTTGCCCTCCCTCCTACACATTCTTTTATCACCAACACAGTCCACAGCACGCCTACACACTCTACACAATCTCTCATCCACAGATGAAACAAGTGTCAACACGCCCATTATGCAACACTGGCATTTAAATCATTTAGAAACATTTAAAGTGAGCCCTTCAAAAGTGATAACTAACAAAGTCACAAATTAGTCAGAATATGTTGGTAAGTAACTGATATTTAGTGCTTTTGTTCATTTCTGGGCTTGACTTTTAAATACTTGTTAAGTATTTACTCTTAGATGTATGAAGATGAATAAAGTTCCTCAATTACAATAAAACAATTGATACAGGATCGTGGACTTAATGTGAATTAGTCTTATTTTGGTCAATTGCTGTACAATTACTCTTCCCAAAATTAAAATTAAAAATGAAAGAGTCTTTTTGCTTGAGATGCTGACCTTGAGAGCAGTTTTTCTTCTTTTCATGACAGGCTATGTTAAGCGGCCTCAAGTTATGAAAGTACGTGAGTTACAAAACAGCTATTTTAGAATAGGTCTGTCTGAGCACCAAAATGCCAGATGTCACTTTGAATGCTTTTGGTTCTGAAGCAGAACCATGTTTGACGCGCTGCAGGTAGAGGTTCAGTGTCTGTGCTCAGGTCAGATGTCACTATGTACATTTTGCAATAGTTGTTTGGTCTTTTCTCCAGGTGTTGAACCTTCCTTGCCGTTCTCTTCAGCCATTCCTCTTGAGCCAAAAGACATCATAAAGGTTTTCGATCAAATGTTTGGTCATATTTCATTTGAATGTAATATTTGTGTATATACATCTCTACACACATACAGTACCTTTCTTGCTACATGTGTGTGAAGTACAGTAGTACAGTTATTGTATTGTCTATAATAATGCATCATGTTTTCTAAGATGATCATATGTTTTGTGTCTAAAGAAAGTAGTAACTATAGCTATGAAATAAATGTAGTGGAGTAAAAAATAGAAATAGAAGTGTAAAGTAGCTAATAATAAGGAGTTAATTCATCATGCCCAGATAAGAATGCAAGTCTTATTCCTGATTCCCTAGGCTGGTCATGCTGAATTTATCCCCACTGCACCTAATTTCTCCATTAGTCATCATCGCTGTAGTGAGAGTGGTGATGAGTCTCTTAATAAGTAAATAGTTGTTCCTCTTGAAAAGAAGATGAGAGCAGAGTCAAGTAGAGGGGGAAGATAGGAGAGAGACGTGTGGCATGGGGGAGAGTGTATCAGACAAGGTAAGCTGATGGTAGGTAATGAGACTGAATGAAGTTATGAGTAATGTTAGACAGTAAGTGAACATGCTGCAACTTTTCAAAACTGACATGTTCAGAACTTCAGCAGTTTTATCTGCCTTCTTAAGCTCCTTATTACCTTCCGGGGCAAATTGACCTGTTTGACACAGGAAAGTGTTAATTCAGTATGATACTTTCTTTCCTTGCCTTGAGCTGTTGTAATGAACTTGAAAAATTCAATTTTAATCATAGCTGTGCCCCTGCCATGTTTCAATAATTCAAATGATGTTTTGGTCAATTTGACCTGGTTGCGGAAATTGGGGCTAAATAGGGAATTAAAAGGTCCAAATTAAGCCAGAATGTGTTCTTTGAATGACCACTTTCTGCTGTGATTTCCACCTAAATATGTCACCACACAGGCACTGGCATACACAACAACTATTGGGACATTTATAAATTGCTGCAAAACTGTTTTGTTTAGAAATCATTGGAGGAATAAACATAAGCAAAACCATCCATATTTAGAAAATGCTTTTCTTGGGATTTGATCATTTTAAGCTGAAGTCATAATGCAGCACCTCGTTTACTTATTCACCCATTCATCCATGTATCATATATTAATTTAGAGCCTAGACACTGATGAGATTGAATTAATTTGAATAGTAGTAGTAAAACTGCATTTTACTTTCTATAAGTACATGTTTATTAAAGGTCATTCTGTCCTTTTTATGTAAAGTAAACATAATTACGAGTATTACGAGTACAAGCGAAAACACTTATTAAGCTCATTGTACCTTGAAAAATATCCCACGGCCACCACATCACACAGTGTTCTTCTGAGAAGCCGGGGGGGAGGAGTTAATGTCCCCTGGGCCTGGTTTAGGGCTGGTCTCTCTCTTTGTCTCACACACACACACACAGGCATACAGGCAGCACATGCACTGCGCACCCACCCACAATCTGGCAAATTACCCTTGACAAATCCTGGTAGGTGCCAGGCCACTAACAAGCACACTCATACAGTACAATCCTGTGCCAACACACGCGCACGCACACGCACACGCACACGCACACGCACACACACACACACACACACACACACACTAGTGTTTGAACAGGCCAGAGGCAGAGGGGCGAAGGCAAATGACGATAACATTTATTGCAAAGCAGATTTTATGTAGCTGATGTGGGCTTGTCTGCTTTCCCAAGATATAGAGCATGTGTTTGTGTCTGTGCTTGTGTGTTTGTGTGTAAAAGCCTTGATACCATCGCGGAGAGTAAGATCAGAAATGAATGCCACTATTGATATTTTTGCATCTGTCTTTTTTTCGACCATCTGTATCTCAAACATTCCTGCGACGGCACCTTCATATAGATATTGAATTACAACCCAGGAGGGAAGCAAAAAACTGCAATTAGTGTGATTACACAATCGATAACACCAAAGCCTTATCCATTGAGCTTATGGCCAACTGAGTAATAGTAATGTTCCAGTGGAGAGTATTTGCTACACAATTGTAATTAATGTTATTAATGAGGGAATCATTTGCATGTGTACTTTGGTAATTGCCTGGAAAGCTGCTCAGGTTTGCACTGATCAAGCTTTACATAATTCAAACACTACTACCAGCCCCTATTTAGCTTAATGGATGTAATATCAAAGTGAAGGACTGCTAGAATTTTTGTGTTGTTAACCTCGGCAGCAATAATAGAGTCGACTATTCTGTTGGGCAGAGATGACACAGAGTTATATTTAATAAAGTTTTACTTTAATAAATAAGCTGTTGTTATTGTTTGGACCTTTAGCTGTCAGATATCAGTGCTGAAATGTAAATCATGTTTCTGAAATTGTAAGTGAATAAATACATGTGGAGGCAAGAAAAAAAGTAAAAAGTCGCACCTTTACAAGTATGAAGCAGTGAGCTTTGTGCAGCAGGCAGCTTTGATTGAGCTAAAATGCTCTACGAAGCCACTTTGTACTATCTGACAACAACATGAATAACAGTGGAGCATTTAGCAGCTAAAGAGCCAGATATTTCCCTCAGGAGTTAGTGGAGACCAAAAACAGAGCTGAAAAGAGAGTGAACCTCGTACTTAGATTCGTCAGGTGGCCAGAAACTCAGATCGACGACTATGGTGCCCTGAAAAAGATTAAATTTAAACATCTACAATTCAAGGATAGATCTGCTGATAAAGATTATGTGATTTGATCAAAAGCTCCAGAATAGCTACTAAATGGACCTTGAGGTAGGACTGCTTTGTGGTTCCAAGGTCAAGAGTGATCTTTGAAAATGAAGAATATATTTGTTGAAAGCACCCATCCCCATTCACGAGTACAATCAGTATGTGGCCATAACTGGATGAGTCTGGTGTTTTGCTAAAGTTAAGGTCTGCTCTGGCATCAAAAGGAGAATCTACAGGGGTACCTAGAGTATGTCGCTGGATGGCAACCAAAACTGAAATCTCCTCAACTGGCTTGTGAAGGTGCATATGATAAGTCTGTAGTCACGGTTGTGCAGAACTAGGGTTCATCAACATTTTTACAATCAAAGGTTGAGCCGTCTTCTTATGATGTAGTGGCTGAGTTTCTATTTTCACTGAGTGTAATAACTGTGTGACCGTGAAGCAGGGAGTAACTGGAGAAGAGACTTTATTAAGTGGCTTCATCAAATTTTTTTTAATTAATTAAAATAATATATATAGATCTATATATATATATATATATATATATATACACACACACATATGTATATATACATATATGTTATATCATGCTGTGGGACACTAAACTGAGACTGAAATGTATAGCTTTATCCTTTAAGTGCAGTTATATATCAAAAAAGTCTTAAACACGTGACACTATAATGTGTAACATATTACTACAAGTTAACTCTATGAGCCATGTGTACAAACAGGTGGTTGCCTGCTTTGGTGGGTGACCAAAAGCAACATCTGTTGAGGTGGAGAAAAAAAACAAGGTGAACAAACACCTCCTGCTCTCACAGCACCCTGGCCTCAGTGTGCAGTCCATTAGTGGCCTCCAGCATCCCTCACCTTTCCCCCACTTTGTGATCAGCCTTAAACTGACTGCGGGCTTCACAGCTTCCAAACTGGAGGTTATTACAGTTGATTGTCCACATGAGGAGCAAGTGCGGTGGCTCCTGTTTTGCAGTTGTGCGAGAGCCGGTGTTGAGACGTGAACAGTCCAAGAGTTATTTCACTTTTTGTTTTACACTGAAGTGCACAAGTTACTGCTAACAGAAAATAACTAATAATTGTATTAATATTGTATAAAAGCAATTGCTTGTTGTTGTTTTTCTTTGCAGTATATGTAGTCCATGCTCAAAGTAGGATTCACCAAGTTGGTACAGTTAGGGATTCAGTAGGTTAAAGCTGTGTACTGCATATGTAAAAAATGAACATAACTCCGAGGTAATGCAGTAATTATTGCGTGGGAACATAATTACAAGGGAATTTCAGACAGCCAGGGAGCAGAAACGTTATTGCAAGGAAGAGCAAGAGAGAAAACACTAAAAATCTTTTTACTGTGGCTGTAGCACGTTTTCGCTTCCAATGTGGATGTTGCTCAAAATCCAAGAATCAAGCAACATCTTTCCTGCCATTTCATTTTGAATGTTAATTAATACATCTTAGTAAACATGTATTATTCATGGGTTTATATAATCTTGCATTTGGAACGTAAAACATTAATTGAACATTCAGGCTGGTGCTGATGTCATTCTATAAAAGTGATAACAGCTTGGCATGTTAAATACTTTTACAAGGAGAAGACATCTGTCCAGGCGTCCAAACACACCTGCTGGTCTACAGCGGCCTCCTCGTTCCTGTGTGGCGCTCTGATGCCCCTCAAACACTACCTGTTTAAACAGCCTGGCAGATAAACTGCAGTGTTTGTGGCTGCTGAGGCTGCCAGGTTAATTCAGAGTCTGTGAGTGCAGCTGACAGGCGGAGCAGACAGACTTGTTATCATCGCTCGGCTCACTCTGTCACACACACAGTTGCTTTTCTCCTGAATCATAATTGTAGATTGTGAGAGAGATAAGGCTGCTTCATGCCCTGCACTTACACAGTAGAGTGCGTCATGTCTCATCAATGCAACCACGTATCAAGGCCAGTAAGGAGTCAGGTACAAGGAAACGAATGCTCACTTGACTTCTGCAGCCTTAATAGTTGGATGAAGGGTACACTGCACCTGCTCAATTCTGAGCAGGTTCCACGTGGTCAAGCACGCTTGACCATGTGGCACATGTTTTCACATGTTTGTGATACCTCTTTATCTGTCTGTCTCATTCACTCTCTCTTTCTCTTTCACACACACGACATGCACAGACAGAGCAAACAGAATTTAACTGTGTCTAGGTGTAAATTGAAGCTTTTTTCGAGGGCAAGGTACTTGCTTTCTCAATGTGTCATTAGTCCCATCAAACAGACCCACCTGCTCTCCAGAGGAAGAGGCTGGAACGATGTGAACAGGATGTAAAAAAACAAAAAGCAGTCAGGTGAAACACAATGCCTTCAGAGAAACGTGCTAAAGTAAAGACGTGATGGAGCCACGGTTTGATTTTATTTCTTTATTCCTCGTGTAGAAAATGTACATCAAAGACAGTACAATACAAAAGAGAAAAATGGCACACGGTACTCACAAGTTCAAACGTTTAAACACAATAAAGGGCTATACAATACTGCTTTGGCATTTCAAAAAACACAGACTAAAGTGCAATATTTCCATTCCTTTTCTCATTTAAATACATTCACAGTTTGTTTTGTCTTATTCACAGAAGTTTCTTGTTCACAGCATGTCCAAAATCTCATCCTAAGTCGTGTTGAGACATAGTAAAGTGCAGTTACAGTATGCATGAGAAACACGTTTCTAGCATCACACCCGCTTTGTGTTTGTAAAGCATTCACTGTCAATTGTAAGCAGATTGTCGACGATCACGGGATGGTTTGTCTTTTTGCTCTCTCTTTTCTCACACACACACACACACACACACACACACACACACACTCATACAAAAAAATAGAGCCCTAGAGTCTATTTAGACTTCACTTGGTGACCTGGACCTGTAGGCCTTGTTGCCCTGAAAGCAGCCGCAGAGAAGCATGTAGATGGAGCGCTGGATCTCTGCGTTTCTGTAGGCGTAGATGATGGGGTTGATCATGGAGTTGTAGGTGGCTGGCAGCAGTGTAGCATAGGTGTACACTGATGGATAGTCCCTCTCGCCTACCAGGCAGTAGATGGCGAAGGGCAGCCAGCTGGCGCCAAATGTCCCTAAGATGATGGCCAAGGTGGAGACTCCCTTCTTAGTAGCCACGTAATGCGACGTGGCAAAAAAGTGCTGCTGGAGGGCAATCTGGTGGGCGTGGTGGCACACAATCTTGCAGATCTTGAAGTAGAGGGTCAGCATGAGCATGAAGATGGCGAAGAAGGAGGTCGCTAGGAGCGTGAGGTTGCTCCGGGTCAAAGGGCGAACGATGCTGCAGGAGGCCGGCTCGTCCAGGCAGTTCCAGCCGAGCACCGGCAGCAAGCCCAAGAACAGAGACACCCCCCAGGTCCCCAGTAACATCAGGTGTACGTACTGCAGCGTCTTCTCTGAGAAGTATGTCAGAGCGTTGTAGAGGGAGAAGTAACGGTCCACTGTGATGGCCAAAAGGCTGCTGATGGACGCAGTGAAGGATGCCACCAGGAAGCCTACAGTGATAAGGCTGATAGTCTCAGAGGAGATCACATACTGAAACACAAAGTTCAGGATTAATCCCATCCCGGCCAGCAGGTCCGCTGTGGCCAGGCTCCCGATCAGCACAAACATGGGAGTCCTTAGTGTCGGTGTGTAGAAGATGATTGCTACTACTATGGCATTTTCACAGGCGATGACAGTGCCCGACATACAGAGCATAATGTCCCATGGGTTGATGGGGAAACCTAACGGGGCGGTGGAGAACTCCAGGCTGCCATTGTGATCTGGAGAGTTTTCATCCATCCATGGGAGAGCTTCTCCAGCCACAGGGACTGCAGAGGAGTCGTTCACCACCAGCGACTCGTTCATATCGCCACGCCGTCGTCCTTTTGTCCTGTAGGCAGAAGAAGGACAAGTAGATTGGTTTGTTAATGACAATGGGAAGGCACATTCTCTTTTGTCTAGACTCCAATTGAGTCGGTAAGGTTTCAGTGTACTGCTAATTGACACACAAGCAGGGAGTTCCCTTGCCATTGCCTACAAGTGAATTATAAACGGACCTGCTACAGTGCGTCTAAGTGCTCAGTGATTCATATAATGAAAATTAATAAGTTGTAGCCATTTGTAGAGCAACTGCTGCAAGAGTCAATAAACAAGTGCAAGTTACAAAGAGATTTTTGTAATTTCTACAGTAGGCTATCTACTGCACAGCTCATTTAGATTCATCTACATATTTTGGAGCTGCTCCACATCGAGTAAATACTGACAACTCAGTTCTTTACTTGAGATTCACATAAAACTCTTTTAGACGGAACATGTCAAACAAAACTCAGACACCGTGAATTCAACCTTCAGTGCTCTGATTTTGAGCTTAGTCAGATGTTGACTCTACCGTCCAAATACACTAGCATGACACAATTTAAATGCAGTTTTAAGGTGGAATCCCCCTTTGAAAGTTATTGCAATAGCAAAGTAACAGCAAAATGCAGAGGAGCTGTCCGTGGTGCTAAAATCACAGCAACGCTATATACAATTACCGAATGTAATTCATACGATCAGTTTCCTAGTTTAAAAATGTTTTTTATACTTTCATAAAGACTTACTGTAATTGTGCTGCTTAATAACTCTATAATTATTGGTATTTTTCCTCCACTTAGGAATAAAAAAGTGATATGTCTATTCCTCTAAATTGTACCAGGGATTGCTACAGTAGGATATTATTCCAAGGAGCTATCACTCTGCTAGTTTGGAAACATTTCAAAGTAAAATAAAACATTTGCAACGGACAAAAACCATTAAAAAAATACTAATTTTCATGCTGGAACACTATTTCTGAAAAGTTTACAATGCCTACCTCCGTGACAAAACGGTATGAGCTGAGGTTGTCGCTGAAGTCAGGGCGCCTCGTCCGATGGGAAAACGTAAAATCAAAAAAGGATGCACCGATTGTCCCCCTTTTTCTCGGTCCTTTGGACCCTCTCAGGTGAAGCCCTTGATTTTGTTGTGCTTCCCACGCGGGGGGCAGACACCCAGGGCAGGGCTGGTGTGAAGCATTGGCTGGTGTTCAGCTCGGTGAATGCGAGGAGGAGGAGGAGGAGGAGGAGAGGGGACAGACCGGAGACACGCGAGGAGAGCTTTAAACCCGACTGACGTCACGACAAAGAGCGAGAGCCACACTCTCTCTCTCTCTGCCTGTCTCTCTCTCGCTCTCTCTCTCTCTCTCTGGTATCGAGGCTCCTGCATATATGCCAGCCTCTCTCCTGAAGCCCGGGATGCATTTTAATCTCGGGCAAACTGTTGAGGAACTGGTGCAAAAGCCAACACACAAGGGGTTAAAATAAACACACACACACACACACACAAAAACAAAAAAAACATTTGTCATCCCCTAAGCAAATGTTTCATTTTATGTGCATGTGCTGTAGATGAATACCTTGAAAGCCTAGTGTACCCCAGAGTTTCACACTGAATATGTGGGGCGGGTCAACAGGTTTTTAACACGTGCTAATTTCACCATATTTCAAGTTTCAATGAAGAATCTGTGGAAAGTATCTGTCATCAAGTTCTGTACAAAATGAACCAGTTCAGTGTTAATATAAGCATATATAAGCCTTCAAATGAGTATTAGCATCATGAATGTTAACAAGCCTGAGTTTGCTGTAATATCACCCATGTGATAGGTAAAGTGCATCCCAGAGTTTCACAGTAAATAGGTGGGGAGAGTCAACTTGTCTTTAACGCCCCCTAATTTCGCCCCGTTTCCAGAGTGAGGCTTCAGTTGAGAGTTTGTTCTACATGCGCTTTCATGCTGCTTTTTTCCCTTAGAGCCAGGAGTCAACTTGTCTAAACATGGCATTTTTGAGTGGGAGGTAAATAGTTGTTGGCAGAAACTTTATCTGCCATCTCTGCCACCAGCTGAACATTCTTTTGCTATAGCAACCTCTACTGACAACGTTGTGTGGCAGTCGGAATTTAAGTGACATCATCTTTTGCCACATCTATGACCAAGCAAATATTGACGAGGTTTATCATCTCTCCAATGCACTTATTGAACCATTATCAATAGGTGTTCTATTAATTATTGCCATTTTGAGTATCTGTATGTTATTTACCCATATTGCCATCAGCCTCAGTTACATTTTTATTTAGTGCAAATTAGCATGCTGAAATCACCATTTAGCTCAGAGGTCTGTTAGTTTGGCCAGAGTCTTGGTTTTAGTCCTCTGACCCTAACCTTGACTAGTCTTGTTCTACGATCAGCTCAATGTGTTACCTACGCTGTCCCAGTGTGTTGCCAAGGCAACAACAAGGTCGTTGTGAAATTACTGTTGGGCTGCTGTAGATGAATTACTGTGTTGGTCTTTCACTGGTGACTGTTTCTTCCTTGCATTTATGTTAAAGACTATTTTGACATTGAGCATGCTTGTGAATCCAATTTTATTGTTATTGTATTTACGGTGTTACAGCACCTTTACTCAATATTTGGATTATTGTTAAGCACCCTATTCTGATTTGTAACTACTAAAATTGAAGTTTTCTTCCATTGTTTTAGTTGAATACCGTTTAAGTTTTTTTTATTTCAGAGGCCATTTTTTGTCTTAAACCTTCACTGGAAGAATTACCGTAGTTGCTGCATAGGTACACCTAATGTATGGATTGTTGGGTTTTTTTAAAGGCAGCAACTGTTAACTGTTAACAGATATTTTGACTTGTCATACAACAAAAAAAAAACATGTGCAACTAATATCATTAATGATAGCTTGGCTAAATAGGAGGGAGCCATATTTCATGTGACATCTGTGTCAAAATGTCTATTGTTTGTTGCAAAAAAGAAGTGTGTGAATAATAGTATGAGCAGAGGCATAGAGAGAAATAGTTTGAGCCATTTTAAACACACAGAGGGAGCTCATGTAGGCGTGACAGATGGTCTGGACCAAAAGACTAAGGCACTCTGGGAGAAGGTTAGCTATACAATCCTATACACTACGCAAAAACCTGGGATCTAACTCAGGGGATGGTAGATTAATCACCTCAGCTCAGCCGCGTGTACAGTACTGTGTGTTTGTGTATGTATTTCTAGAACAAGTTGTCTCACATCTTGTTATACCAAATAGGTACTGAAATACTGCTTTAGTATTGACACTTTTATTCCACAGTGAGCCCTGATAGACTTTTTCTTGGTCTCAATTCTTCAGAAGTGAAATAGCAAAGTTAATGTGAAGATCAGAGTGCGTAGTTTTACTTTTATTGAAGCATAGTCATCTTCAATTGCTCAGTGGTGCGTGAAGTGTGCAAAGTGCATATGTTCAAATGGTGAATGGATTGGTTATTTAAAACCTACAACTCCTTTTTCTTTCCCATTAAATCATACATTTTTCTCTCATGAATCAGCTTTAAATGAAATGTGTCGTACTGATTAAATGTCATACAACAGTGGATGACATGTTGAGAGACGGTGGGAGGTTGGGGGGAGATTCAAAGCAGCATAGCAATACGGTAACCAGTTTTTGGTTTCCAGGCAACAGCTGTTTGGCCACCTTTTGTTTGTGGACTGAGGGCTGGAGAGGGGGTTGTCTTCATTCATAAGCTAAGCGGTCACATGAAGTGCCTAGTGACTCATGTCAAAGACCTAGGCAGATACCCAACCACACACAGGATCGAAATACATCTTAAAATCATCACTGGTTGTTTCCTGTGATGGACTAAAACTCAAACACGGTGCATTTCCACCAAAACTGAAGCACACACACGCACATTTGATCTTTATTCTATTTTTGTGAAGACTATTAAAAACAATACCAAAAATATCCGTGAACAGATGCATTTATTCATCCATACCCATGTGTGCCGAGAGGTTTCAGTGTAATGAGACACCTGCCATTAGGAACATAAAAACATGAGGAAAAACAGGGTCTCAAATAAAAGACCTCACTTTCCCTTCAAAACAGCCCTTTTAGGGAGACAGACCCAAACAGCAGCGCTCTCTTTTTCAAGTGTGCACACATGCTGTCACCTGCACGTACACAAACATACCCTTTACCTTAAAGCTTGAGTGCGGGACTTTTAAATATAAATGAACATCTGTTGAATTCAAGTCGTAGTCCACACAGTGCTGATTAAGCGTATCTCTGCCGGGTAAAGCTCTCTGTATTTCACGGAATACCGGAGTTACTAAATCTGGTGTGTGTGTGGCGACATTCCTGCGCACCGGTAGTAACGCGTTGTACGTCAAACAGCGATTACACGTAGAGATCATCACACGACTCACGTGGATTTCAGATAGTTCTCTCTCAGATAGCGACAGAGTAGGCTACAACAACTAGGAGTGTGGCAGAAAAACCTAAGAAGCATCCAAGAAAAGGTTCTGATACTCCAGATAAAAAAGAAAAAAAATTTAGAGGAAGGATTATAAATAAAAAAAAAAGAATAAGATGATAAACAGATAATCATTTGTGTAGCATTTCCTCGTTGGAAATAAAATATCAGCTGTAGGCTAAGTAGCCGATTAGAGAGGAGGCGAAGGCAGAAAATGGGACACATTCACTGTAAAGACGTAACACCTCAATTTACCCATGACCAGTCTCCTTCTCCTTCCTACTCAGGGACACTTGCACACTTTAAACACACACTATCGCACTCCAAACTAAAGTGGATCGCTCCCAAAAGGACTCGCAGAAGACATGGTCAGATAATCTGATATATGTACGTGAGCCACTCTACCTGCCTCACTGCAAATGTCATCATGACCTTGATTTTATGATAATTACATCTGCTAAAAACACGCTGATTGCTAATGGCCCAAATATAAGCACTGGGTGTAAACACGGGTAATGGATCTGAAGAGATGCCTTAAAATGGAGAGAACAAAAGATCAGTAGCAGTATATGTTATCAAAAAATGCCTATTTTAGCCACTATGGATATTAAGAGTGAAAAAGTCATACCCAACATCTTATCAACGAGGTTTTGGTTTTGATTTACACTACCGTTCAAAAGTTTGGGGGTCACATTGAAATGTCCTTATTTTTGAAGGAAAAGCACTGTACTTTTCAATGAAGATGACTTTAAACTAGTCTTAACTTTAAAGAAATACACTCTATACATTGCTAATGTGGTAA
>JAVQJD010070421.1:0-15017 GCA_036023655.1 Nannoperca australis | reverse complement strand
TCTTTCAGTGTGTGTTAGGGGCGCAGCCAGGCAGTAGGCCAGAGTACATCCTGCCAGTCAGGGGGATGTGGAAAGTGTTACAGAGGTCAGGCTACATTGTGGAGTAAGCCATGAGTCATTCTTAAACTTCTTCAAGCTTTTCAGATAAGTCTTGAGCAATCTGCAATGCCCTGTTGTTGTGCTGCGATTTAGCAGAGCTCGATGACAGTATGGGTAAAAGTCATGAGGGACACTCCCTCCACCGTGGTGTTCCCTTTAAAAATGGCTTACCTGGCATTTTGGTGATTATCTGGGGACATCAGTGCAGGTTACAGTGTATGCTTGCCAACACATGGATTTTTAAAGCAGGTTCTCCATTTGTATATTTTCTCTACCTACTGTTTTGCCATTCTATAAAAATGATTCCCCTTGAATGTGTCAGAGAAGCTGTTTAAAACATTCAGGAGCTTTTTTCCTCTGAAATGTGAAGTTTGAACAAGCCCCGTATGGGAAACTGGGAGTAATGTTAAAAGAAGTTGAATCTGTGGTGTGATGCAGTGCGAGAGGAGTTCCCTACTTTAAATGCCTACTCCAATAAAAAAGGAGACTTGTGAATTTCACCACTAGGGGGACTGAGAGCACCGAGAATCCCTGCTGCATAATCATTGCTGTGACTAGGACCAACTTAACACTTCCAAATAGCTTTATATGACCTTCCAGCTGCTCCATTTTTTTTATCTTGAAAGACTGATTAAGTTGGTATACTTACATAGGTGATAAAAGACATTTGTTTCAGTGTGTCACCTTATAGTGTGTGTGCATGTGTGTTTGCATGTACGTGTGTGATTTATCATGCCTGCCATGTTGACCTTTAGTAGCTTATTCTGTTAGACAAGAGCTCCGTCTTGCCTGACAACAGTAAAGAGTGGGAGGCTGCATATGTAATCAAAGTGAAACCCAATTCAAATGCACGGTACTTTGGGCTTGAGTGGTGGGCCACAGATTGAGAGTCTGCTGTGTGTATTCTACTGACCCGGTTCTCATCGTAGATGATCTGCACCAGGCTGCGGTGTTTGGCCTCGCTGGGTGGTGGTGAGATAGGACGCTCTGGCTCATGGGGCTTTGCAGCCTCCTCCTCTAGCTGTTGCTGTAAAACATGCGCACACACACACACACACACACACACAAAGATGACAGTTAACAACAGGGCCCAGATCTTCCAGGAAGACCAACGGCTCACCAGTTCGTGTTGGCGAGGTTAGAGAGTGTATGTTAGATAAACCGTTGCTCCCCCAGCTCTCGGGACTAACTGTCCTATTAGCTCTAATTGCGATTAACTCCGCAGGGCCTAGTAAATCAAAGAGTTACTACAACAGCCTGTAAACAAAGCCAATGCCTGCTGTGCTGCTGGAACATCAAATGGGAGGGAGAAAATTAAGAGAGATAGAGAGACAAAAGACAAATGAAGAGAAGGAAATGTGGAAAATGAACACCAGACAAATACTGGAAAACAGCCCAGTTCCTCCAACTTATTAGTCACTGTGGCATGTAACCAACGACTGCTTTGAGATTGTACTCTAGAAACAGTGAATTTTAGGAAGTAATGTCTATAGTGAACTATGAACAAACAGTGAGAATGTAAACATTTGGGAGTTGGCATAGAAAACTAAAAGACAATCTGGCAGAATTAATCTTTGTCTTTCACTGCCAGTCATGTAGGGTTCAGTTAGTGCTTCTTTGTCCATCAATTTGCCCTTGAAGGTGGACAGAAAGAGAAGAGGAGAAGACATTCTGACATTCAGCATAGCATATAGACAAAAACGCAGTGTTGGGCTCTCATAACTCATTTACATTTAGACACTTCTTGCTTCTTTGGCAGATTGGATAATAATCAGAAGCATTAGAGGGACTGCTATTCGATTGTGCATTCTGTCCAGATGTTAACAGGCGTAAATAGACCAGTCAGGACCATTAATCCTCAATATTCAAAATTTTCATTTTAAATTTACACATGGAATTTTGCAATGTGACACAGGAAACAACTGTTTCAACACATACAGATGTCATAAAGAAGGCAGATGGTGCTGTAAGTGTCATTTATATGTGAGCAAAGACACTTCTATGTGTGTGTGTGTGTGTAAAAGTTATCCTGTCATACTTGGGTATTAAAAACATATCTAAACATCAAAGACATTGTTCAAGACATCAAAATAAAATGAAGCAATGCATCATTCTGGTTAAAAACTTTCTACTGGAAGGACTCTTAGGTTTATTTTTCTGCATTTGGTCTTGCTCTTATAAATATAAATAAATGACTAAAAGGTCAGACCTTTGAGTAAAAGCTTAAAAACATTATTCGGAAGCCAGTATCAACTGATATTTAACTTTTAATTGTTGAATATCAGTTGGCATCAAAATCTACATGTTAACTTCACTTATTATCACAATTCAAAATGCATTCAAACTATGTATTTTATAACTGACAGTTATCACACAACTATTTGCAACAATGATTGTATGCTCAAGTGATCATAAAAACCTTCACATTGAAAAGTAAAAAAATAAAACTTTAATCTTTTACATCATAATTTGCCTGGAAATGATTAGATACAGTCTCTGTTGTGCAGGCTATGAGCTGGAGGAAGAAGCTGCGTGTATTCAGCTGTAACTAACTGTCCAGTGTCGAGTGGCGTGCGTATAGCTTTTCTACAGTTAAGTCAGCTCCTTACTCCCCGCCCTCCACTCCTCCTTCTCATCTCCTGTCAGGGGCTCCAGAGAGGGGACAGGAGGCCTCCAAAAGATCCGTGAGAGAAGAGCAAGATGGTGCCATGATAGGCCTGGATAAGCATCTGGTGAGGGAAATGCACACATTCCCATAGAGACCCCTCTTCCCTTTCCAAACCCACCGCAGAGTAAAACAAAATAAACCAGCCATCCTGAGCTTGTTTGACATGACATAGGGTGGCGGAAACCTAAGCCTAACCCCCACCCCTCCAGAAACTCTGCCAAAACTCTTTAAATAAAGTTTTACCGTGCCACTTAATTAGTCCAGATGTTTTAATGCTTGAAGAGAGCCAGACTGTAAAAAGAAAAATCCATAAAAAGACTGCGTGTATATTGAGGGTGGGTGAGGGGAGGGGTCTTGATTTTTGCTTGTAAGCAGCAGAGCTTAGCCTCTCAATCATTCACAAGTTTCAACCTTAAGTTAAGAATTCATCCGTTTTATTTTGGCTCCAATTGCAATTTTGTGAAATTCCCAGATACATTAAATACTTAATCTTAGTCAATGTACAAAACAAGTAGCGGGCTTCTCGTTTTTATCTGACTGGGAACCAAATGTTGTTGTTGACAGATTTTATCAGCTGTAAATTTACAGTAACTTGGACCAAATAACATTTGTCTCATTAGTGTGATATCTGCAGACCATTCTCCAACCAACACCTGGATAAGACACACGTTCAACATGATCAAGCTTATTATAATCAATATTGTAAGCGTATCAAACCAATATCTCCAAAGAGGGAATACTAAAGTTGTGGAGCAGTTTGTCATGTCAGTCTGTGAACGCAGTGTTACCCTCAGGCTGTTACAGTGGAGAGACGTCAATTGTATAATAGTATAATAGTGGTCAAGAAGAGTCATATTATTTGTTTTAGTACTGTCAGATGAGACTGAGAACAACACAAGCAGCTGTCATCTATACATTAGCCTAATGTTACTTATGAATTATGATGTCTTTTTAAAAATATATCATTTTGTATAATGAACAGTATGTTAATATAATGACATGCACAGTGAAGGAAGGATTGGGGTAGAAAAGAGCGATTTCAACCAACCATTTTCTCTACTAAACATGGCAGGCGGCCAAAAGGGAGACTGTGTGGCAGGGATATGAGTGGTTTAGCAGTCACAAAACCTCCACCATAATCCTCCTCTTCCCCCAGGGAGGCTGTTATTTATAGCCTTATATATTTTTAACCTACTTTTCTCCTAAATAAAAAGCCAAAAAGAAGAGAAAAGGGAATGCAGCTGCCTGGAGGAGTTTGTGTACAGAATTGCGGCACATTGAGCAAGAAACAGCTACAGAACTTGAATGCAGTGGTTACAACACAGCAAAGTTTGATTAAAACTTTACTGCACTGATGCCAACTGAAGTCTGGCAGGGACAGACACACTGGAAAACCACACATGAATATTTTAAAACAAGCCAAACACTGCCACTAAGAAATTTCAACAAGCATGCCAGCACTGGCAAAGACTTAGACGTCTACAAGCATGACGAATAAACTCTTAGGTGCCTCCTAGTGCTTGTAGGCATGACTGTGTGGTAAAAAATATGTGCAGAATGCATGTGAATGACAATTATTTTTTCCAATTATTTTCTTTGTTGTGCACAAAATAACACCTCATGAAAAAGAACTTGGCAGTAGGTGGCTCGTATTAAGTTATAAAGACAACCATCCTGGGGTTGCCACTTTCTTATCACAAAGTAGAAAAAGAATGTAAACACAATAGGGTAGAGCTCAGTCAGCTTATTAGTCTTCTTTTTAGTAGCTGGACAAATTTGTATTTTGTAATCTGTAATCAAATAATAAATAATCATAAATGTAAAGATAAAATCACTTCCAAAGCTGAAGACATCTGCACAGCAGGGCCACCAGAACGTCTCTACAGAGAAACATAAATCTAATCTTAAAATGAAAGCCACGCAGGAAGACTCAGTCTGCAATCACTGAACGCAAAGCAAGCCAATATAACCTCAAAGTTAGGACCAGATCTATAGGGGTGCACACCTGTTTTTTGCGAAGCTTGCAGATCTGCTGCTCCACCATGGTGATCTCCCTATCCACGCGGTCCATGTTCTGGATCAGCTCCTCCTTAGAGAAGCGAGCCGGCACCAAATCCAAGTCAGGGTCCATATGGACCGGGCTCACAGGGGAGATTGGCTCCAGCTTCCCCATTGCACTTCCACGCTCCTATAGAAGCACCGCAGAGAGAAACGTGACATGGTTAGATGTAAAAGTCTTAGGACAGCAGATCAGTGTAAGGTATCTGACATACAGTGGAGCATAAAGACCTTCTTGATATGGCTTGACCAACTCAGAGAAATGAAACTGCACATTTCTATGTCTTCTCTCTATTGTTGAAAAGCACCCCTGCCTTCCTCGGATTGCAAGGTCTGTAGGTTACTCTATAAGAAATCATCCAAACACAGTCTGTGTATCCTTTGGGAAGGTAACACACTGCAGTAATTAAGTCCTCTGGGTAATGAAAGCCAGTGTAGTGTCTCAGTGTCACTAGACCGCACTAATGAATATGAGGTCACAGCCTCCCTTGTCAGGATTATGCATAAGAGCACTGGCAGCTGGCATAGTTTGAAATGTGAAATGCTCTGTTTTTAGGATGTAGGGGGGAAGTCTGAAGGGTAGTACAGCCTGTGTGTAGATCAAATTCAGGAGGTACTTATTAGACATGTCCTCTGGCAGAAAAACGGTGATAGTCAAACAATACACAGTGCAGCTCATCAACTGAGCAGCATACTCATGAAAGAGTAGGGAGAAGAGTTTCATCAAACCATTGATCTTCCAAGTACAGCATTCCTAAGTCAGCATATACACTAAGTATACACTTTTAATATGAACCCCTCTTCAGTACCGTGTTGGACTTCCCCATGTCTAAATAACAGCTACCACGCCTACTGGAACTGACAGGCTCACAGTGTAAAGCAGAGCATGCAGACACCAGTGCTTCACCCCACTTCCCACGGTTGACGGGAAAACACTACTTTTTAAATGGATGTCATGCTTTAGTTCATCTCAAAAGCTGCTCAATGGAAGCTGATTGGTACCAGGGAATTGAGATTAGAGCTGCAACTAATGATTATTTGTGTTACGAATTCATCTCCCGGATATTATTCATTAATCACTTCATCGTTTGGTCTATAAAATGTCAGGAAATAGTACAAATAATAATAATAATATTGTCCATTACAATCTTCCAAGTTGACATATTCAAACTGCATACATACTGCGACATATTCAGTTTATCATCATAAGTCATCAGCAATAAGTGTCCATCTAAATGTAGGGAAACTTTGAAAATGACAATGTATGTTTCTATCTACCACACAATTATGGGCACATAAAGATCAGCTGATACCAATTACTTATCTGTCGATGCAACCAACTAATCGTTTAGCTCCGATTGAGATGAGCAGGTCATTAAATTCATTTCACTGGAATGTCCCTTGATTCATACATGGGGCAATTCTTGTGCTAATCTTGTTGCAAGTAAACCGTTTCTTCTTGGAGATGACAATGAATTTAGTCTATTACAATGCATGTGTTAAATGCTCACCAGCCATTATACCGGTACAGTTGTCACAAGATGGTGTTACATGTTGCTTAAATCAGTCAAACACTGCAGTGTTTCATTTCAAACGGTTGTTTCTTAACCGAAAATGCCTTCAGTGCTACTACATCCCATGCATTTTTCCAAACTGATTGCTGTACACACACATATGATTTAACTGTAACCTGGATTGTCAAGCCACTTGACATCTCCATGACAGTTTGATGAGGTCGCTTGTGTCCTGCTCCACATACACCCTTGAGTGTGCTGCCTTCAAAAATGCCCATCACACATATTAATGCTTTTTTCAAAGTCTGGTAGAACATGCTTTAAGCCAGTTCTCGGTAATCTGTTCACATGCAAAGCAAGAGTGGAAATTGAGTTGCTGTTACATGCACCCGTTTATGTAACGACAACAACAACAACTCACGCAAATGGTAGGAGAGGGCCCACTTGTTCTGCAGGGGAGGGATCTATCTTTCCTGACTAGTAAGAGCGTGTGTGTGTGTGTGTGTGTGTGGTTCTTACTTTCTGCATGTATGTGAGCATTGTAGAGTTCTAGTCTCCATAAATGATTGTGTGTGATCCAGCTTGGGTTTTGTTCTGCGTTATTTTTAAACATCTGAAATGAATGTTATGTAAGTGGGCTAATCTGGACTAGGCAGGCTGCATTATAGCCCAGTAGCCCTGCTGTGATTGAAAATGTCAGTGCCAGAAGTTGAGGGGCTCTCATTGACGAAAAAGCCCAAGTTTGCCAAAGCCAGTTAGTCAACAACTCCACTACCCTCCTGATCTTTGCTACAGCTACGCATGCCAAAATATTTCTTAGGGGACAAAACTGTGGTGATGTAAAGCCAGATATCGTTACACAACATGTATGCATGGTCATCACAATTACAAGAGATTCAGAACATAATCTTGAAAAAATAAAAATGTTACTGAATGGTGTGCAGTGGTTTTAGGAGGGGGGCTACACATCACTACAGTTGTCTATTCGTGATGACATTTGCAAACTTTTTATTTTGCTTTACTTTGTTCTGCTGATAAGATCTCAAGGACAATAGTGTGTGCAAATGTTTAAAGAGTGTGTTTAACCATGAGAGATTTGATGGTATGCCAAGACTATCAAGTCAAAAGTATTTTGCCTTCTCCTAGCCTATTTAATTTCCCCTCTGGTCTTGTTCCCTAATCTGTCCTCTGTTCTTGTCAACAGTACAGCAGCACAACAATAGCAACTACACCTGTGACATAGTGTAAAAAGGTCACAGGGCAATAGCTAAGCCCTTGGCTCAGCACAACTTACACCTTATATGCCCTCGACGACCCTGGTTTAATTTAGGACATTCCACTGCATGAGGTCTCTGGCTGTACATGCATTTTTTTTTTTATAACCTCTGGGTGTTGTAGCGTCTGTGTAAATGTGTTGTTTAGTGAGCGCCAGCCTGTGTGACAGAGTATTCAAACAGTTGAATAAAGCCGTAGACTTCCCGTTTTCATGCTAGAATGTGCACATTAGTCCATCTCGTTTGGAAATCAAGAACAACACAACAGAAGGTGCACAAAGCTACCGAAACTAAGGTGACTGTTGTAAGATTTCCTTATATTTCAAAGATGAATGTAATTATAAAAAAGGGAAATAATTTAAACTAGAGGGGGAAAAAACTGCAATATGAAATGTGGTGAGAGAAACTGGTCTCAGTCCAAAGAAGGTTAAGATTTAAAACTAAATGAAAATCTTTAAAATGCAAGAAGCATACGTTGTGTGGGCGGCCTTGCTGTTAACTTGAAATGTCACCAACAACTTTTGCAGAAGTATGTTGCAGAGATCGTTATTATGTTTTGTTTCTTTGGGAAGTGACTCATTGTGAACACATGTCAATTCTACATCATCGTCTGGCACATTTTTCTAAATGTGAAGTACTGCTGCTCAATGTGTGGTCTTAAATGCTGAGCTGCAACTATTGATTTAAGTTTAAGTAAAAGCAAGTGTAAATGAGAGAAATTAAGTGGGTCAGGTGACACTTTCAAAGTGTCTTTCAAATAATGACTGGTTTCTTGTAAAACAAAATTTAAGTATATATAATATTTTTACTATATTAGAGTTTATTTACCATTTGTTTACTAAATCTAAGTGGTAAAAATACCACGATTCCAAGTCCCCTGAGAAGAATGTTGCTCAAACCTTCTTAAACTGCGGCAATACACAGAGTTTGAGTGTTGTTTTGGTGGCACATGACTTGTCAGTGCTGTTGGCTCTAAGATGAACATATGCTCAAAAACCAAAACACTACAGACTCCTTATTATCACTTTGTGGATGCAGACAGTCTTCTTCCAGGCATGTGTTGTCCTTGATCACTGAACATCTTGTGCCAATAGGGTCGTCAGTCAAGATACAGAGCTGGTGGTATTATGACTAGAAATATGGAACGTTCGTTTGTTTCCCAGGCAAAGGGGCAAAGGACTCGGGAGAGGTGTTCAGGAGAAAATGTAGAGGCTTGCAAGTATAGGCCTGCGTGTGGCATTCAAACAGCAATGCTTTCTATCTACAGCAGTCAAAATATTTATGCAATGTAAAATATAACCAATTCATTTTAAGACAGCTGTCACAGGGTAATCCCTGGTTGTCACTGTTAGCAGATACTTCAATCGGCAGAGAAGTTCCGTAACCTCGCTGTACAGTGGAAATATTTGAAGTACCAATAAAGTCTTGTTTAGTCTGTGATTTTTTGAATATCACAGACATGCGTTCCCATTGTCACGAATGGATCTCCACCTTCAAGTTTCAGTTTCACTTTTTACCGTCTTTCTATCTGCCTCTCTTTTTACATCTTCCGTCAGTTGAATGATTAAAACGTCACTATCATTAAATCAATTTCCATCCCTAGCAGAGACACCTGGTCCCCAAAGCTGGACAAGAAGCCGACCTGTTGGACAAATATTGTATATTTTATATATATAATATTGTATTGTAATGATAATTGAGAGTTTAAAACATCTGATAACTATATATCAGACATTCATTTTTAACACATAACATAAGTACACATTTTCCCTTAACTTTGGTTAATTACAAATTGTGACCACCATATGTACTGAGAAGAACATTTTATCGCTGAAAAATAATTTGACGTGTGCTTGTGGCTCATGTTTTTACTTATCCAGAGAATATAACATTATTGCTGATGCCTATTTTCAATACACCTTGCCTACAAATATAATAAATATTTTATGCACTCTCCTGCCCAGTTAGTGTCAATTCAGCCGCCCCACACTAAACTCATTCATCTGCATCTATTAGTCTCATGTTTTACCTGTAAAACCCACATTTTAATGCCTTTGTCCATCATATGTGATGTGAAAAATGCTAGCACACCACAGGGCATCTAGTAGTAGCAGGTAGTTTAGCTGACTTCAGTTACGGTCAACACCTTGCGCTGTCTGGCAAAGCGCTTCCATCAGTTAGTTTTTGTGGTTCAGTCATTATGAGACCAGACTGGCTTTGTAAAGTTTACAGCCTACCCTGCTGTTGCTCCTACACTGCTCTGTGTACAATGATGGACCAAAAAAAAAGTGCAGTGATTCAACAGACAAAATGCAATGCGACTTTGGGTCATCTCGGCTGATGACTCGAGTCATTGACTTTTAGGGGGAATCCCTAAAGGCCAATACCTTCTTATCTTATCTGTGTTAAGCTAATACTGGCCGTGTCAGCCCAGCCTATTTATTGGTCTGGTTCTAGTTGGCCATGAGAGTCAGCTAAGTTGCGCGGACCCATTCTGACAGATGTTTTGGTCTGAATTTGGCATTAGTCAGCTTCGTCACATGTGGATTTCCACAATGGTATAAATGTCACTAATAGCACTGCGTACTTTCTGAGACAAGTTTGACTTGCATAGAAAATTTTGTAGAGCATCTGTGTAAAGAAGGGCACACCAAGTCTCTCATTCAGATCTGATCTTACTCCCTCCTACACAATGGTGTTCAGTAACAAAATGTTGCTTGTCCTTCTGATTCATTGTCCATGTGAGTCATGATGCAAGCGCCAGCTTTGTATCATACTACTGGCCTACTCCCTCTTTTCTTGTTGGTCTTTCTCTTACGCCTCCCATTCCCTTTATCTGTGCCTCCTTACACTTGCCCTTTGCCTAATTTTCTGTTGCATCTCACTCTCTGTCCCCGCTATCATTTAGTGCCCTTGCTCCATGGAGTGATTGCATCTGACATGACTTATATAACAGGTTTACAGCCCTCACTACTCTGAGGGGAATTGATGGCATTCCTGAATATTTCCCTGCTAGCTTAAGAGTCAGTGTTTTTTCCCTGTACCCTCCGTTATTGGTGTATCTATTTACCATTCCTTGGCTGTCTGCCTCCCCTGACAGTTTGAAGCACTCTGTGTAATGTTAAGAACACCTCCCCACCAGCAGCTCTACACTGCAAGCAAGTCGTTTTGATGTGCTGTTCAACAGTTTCATCCTCAGTCTTTTGAAATCTAGGTCAGTTTTATACATTAATTGTTGTTTAACAACTCCCTTAGTCTTTACTTTGGGTGCAAATTAAGCTTATTTGGCATTTGCTTGTTGACCATCTTGCTGTAACAATTGCTCCCAACGGTCAATTTAAATATATATAAAGTCTGTATTTTAACTTGAATGCTGACCTTTGCCATATCATCAGCTCCACCCAGAGGCATTGGTGGCCGGTGGGATGAAGGCCTCATCAGAGACTCTGGTCCCATCTCTAAACGAGGCCGTTTGATCTCTGCATAATCCATCTCTGATTGACTGCTGGGCTCTGGCAGGTAGATGTGCTCATAGCGAATATGCTGCTCTTGTCCTCTGCAACAGAAAAAATTAAAACAGCAGATTAGAGAAATGTCTGGAAAGCTACAGAAATATGTGGATGCACAGTAAGCCACAGGCAGCAGTTATATTACAGGGCTTGTGATAACAAGCCTTGTTCAGATATGAGCGTCTAATTTAACAGCTGATGAAAGAAAATCAAAATCTAATGTTGTCAAAGTCCTTCAGTCTCTTTTCTCAATTGCAATGGCATTTCAAAGCCAGAGGATGAACCTGACATTAATGACTTCTATCAGTGTCTAGCAACACTTCATTCATTGACCAAATTCCCATTAACCTCAGCTGCAATGAATGCTAACACAGAAAGATAGCATGGTAAATATCAGCACGTTAAAACCCATTAGTTAACATGCGTGATAACATGCAAACTGTAGATCGAAGTTAGCATGGAAGGACAGTATATTGGCATTTAGCTAAAAGCCCGGCAGAGCTCAGGCACAGCTGAGGCAATTGAGGAAAGTTGAGCCAAATGTGATAATATACGAATAAGTCCTAACTACAAGTTTGACAGTTTGATTATCATGATCATTCACCTGAAATACTAGACCAGAGCTCAATAGTAGAACACACATTTGCAAAGCATAGTCAAGTAAAAGCTGGATGAAACACAATTAGACATAAATCAATCAAATGGACAAAATAAACAATTAAATGATGTGTCATGTCAAACAGATATCCCAGGTTAAATAATCTGAGACGTCAAGACATCAGTAACACTGAAACAACATTGCTGGTTTGGTTTAAACACGGTGGCCTTATAAAATCCCATTTAACCACACAAAGACACATTTATACAAAAGCACAAGATGACAGTTGTAAGCTTAGATCAGATAGACTTAAATCGTTACTGTTGTGTTCAAGGCAAACACAAATGCCAGCTGGCTACATTTGGTTCAAACAGAATCATCATAAAGTAATCACTGAAGACCACTTTTCTGCAAAATGGGAACATGCAATGGGCCACTCGGTAGTGGAAAGAAAGGGAGGCAAGAAAATTGGAAATGGTGACTCACTGTAACATTACCATCTAATGGTGTTAAATATAGCAGCATATGGTAGAGCGGCTCTTGTGTGGGGTTTTGCAGGCATTGCTAGGCAGTCAAAGGCCATACATACAAAGCCAAAAAAGTGCTTTGTTTAGACTTTGCAGTACGAGCTATGGCACTCCCTATACTGTACCCCCAAACTGGAACTGATCTGTATGGCCGGGAATGCTAACAATGACACCAGAGGAGGGGAAAGCGCCATACTGTAATGTAATCTGGTCAAGATCTGCAGTGTGTGTGGTGCTAGTATAAACCACATTCTACACGTGTCCATTCCATCATTGAGTGTGTGTGTGTGTGTGTGTGTGTGTGTGTGTGTGTGTCTGTGGTGAGTGTAAAACGCACCAGTGAAACAGACTTTTGGTGTGTTGTAGTCAAATGACATGGCTTCCAAATGTTAGCTGCACTAGCTACTGAAATCTGTGAACTTTTATTAGCCTGCTTTAAAATGGCTCTCTGTTCTTTCTGAGGGGAACTGTTTTCTCAAGTCTGCTCTGGAGGCCAATGCCAGAATGTCAGTGACTTTGCTGCCACTGTCAAAATGGAAGTGGCTTCTGAAGAGAAGAGGGGAAACACAACCATAATTGCTGGTCCAGGCCCATAATGGTCTAGTGTGTGGTTTCTCTGTGTGCCAAAGAGCATGGAGCCTGCCTATGTCTCATTGGGTGCTGGTGGGGTGGTGTAACGATCGAGACCAGCCTTGGACTAGACAAGAGATTAATACAGGAGAAATATGTCATGTAACTTATGTAATATTCAGGGCTAAATCTGTGTGTTAAAACTGTGTCATGGGGTGCTAGGGAAAAACATGTATTAGGGATGTTTATCTGTGTGATTTTCTAAATAGTGCCTCGAAAAATAGGGGGCCAAAATTAATAACCAGATGGTGTGTGACCACCCCCCCGGAACATATTTTTCTCACTCATTCAGTCGCACACTTCCTCATCTCCATAGAGGGTTGGCACTTACATAATCACATCATCAAGCTCTAGTCCAACCCCCCTCTGTCCCTCTTTCTTTCTCCCTCTCCCTCTTGTGAGCGTGCAAAATAATCTGATCCCTGGGGATTTGTCTGGAGAATGAGAGCGCGGGAGGGGGGTGCGTGCGTGCGAGGAGGAGAGAAACGGGGGCAACAAAACAACACCCCACAACAGCTCCATTACTGTCTTACTGGTTCGAGACACATTATGACCACAACAGAGATCATGTGTGCTGATAGCAGCCAGTTATTGTGAAAGCAATGCGGCATTTGTGGGGCTGCCAATCTCTACGTCCCTCCCCAGAGGAGCAGCTCCACAGCTGTGCACGGCACAGGGACAACTAGCAAAGAGAGGAGCCAGGCTAACTGCACCACAGCTGGGATGAATGAAAGTGAGAAAGTGCACAGAAGAGGAGGGACAAAGGGTGGAGTCCAACTTTTCAACAAATTACTCAATGGCCAAAACAACAGGAGGGATATTGTTAATGCTTAATGCTGGATAATGGATAAATGTAAGCTATTTTCTGGAAGGTTAACTGTGGGATCCACAAGGCATTGTAAAGTATGGGTAGGCCTGGTAAAAGCAATTGCTTTTCTTAGATGCATCATAATTCACTTTTGAGTAATTCAGCATTGATGCTCTAAATTCCTTATCAGGATTCTCAGGTTATGCTCGCTATAAAATGTATTCTCTCCCTTTCTCAAGTAGCCTGGGTGATCACAGACAGATGGGAAGAAGCGGAGTGACTGAGATATTGCCTGGAGTAAAGAGGAGGATGGAACAGACAGCTAGCACAGTGGATCACCAATGATTATACTGTTGTGGTTTTCTGACCTGTAATTAGGATATATTTGGAGCATTAACTAAATAGCACATCTTCACCTTGTTTCGAGACCAAGACAATTAAAGCGGAGACATACTGAGAAAGAGATAATGCCATCCTAAAAGGAAAGCACAGTTCTGAGGCCATGTTAGTGCTTACATTCTCAGTCAGAATGTGAACAACCCTGACCCAGCTACAAATGGAGACATGGTGTGCAGAATTACTGAGACTTATGAAAAGACGAGCACACATCTGAGGGGAGAATAGATTGAAGAATTGCCACGGCCAGAATTACACTATTCAGACTCTGAATGAGAACGTAGAATGGAGGGATTCAGACTGGATTTTAAGCTCTCTAAAGGAATGCTGAAGGCCTGATACATTCAACTGAAAGACTCCCCACCCACAGACACCTGCCAGCAAGACAAGCAGTTTATTTCACAGCGTCCACAAAGAAACGTGGGCTAACTGCTAGACTCCCCTTTTAATATGATGGTTATTTTCGATCTACTTTAAAACTAGCTCACTTGAGAAGCTGCACACGGCGTCCGCCGTGCTGAAACAGGCATCATGAGAGTCACTGCCAAAGAAGCAGTGATTGAATGAAGGGTGTCAGTAAAGGCAGGTGGGTAGCAGTTGAGCAGTGTGGTATTTATTTCAGTCTCAGCCCGTGACCCAGTGTTCCCACATTGTGGGCTGGGCTATGCTAACCACCACTACCAACACACAGCTCTGCGCTTTACATTGAAACTAATCCCAATTGATTGATACTTGAAGACGCAGCCACAACATGCAACGGCCGCACACTGCTGGGGTCATTCTACCATCTGCTGCTATAACTCTATTGTACTCCAGAGGCTAAAAAGGTATACAGATGATTTGACATATTCTGAAAGACCACACACACACACACACACACACACACACACACACACACACACACACACACACACACACACACACACACACACACAC
>JAVQJD010070416.1:0-16726 GCA_036023655.1 Nannoperca australis | reverse complement strand
TGCAATGTCCTTGGCTTTTTGGAGGTACATTTGGGAGTGTGTGTGTGTGTGTGTGTGTGTGTGTGTGTGTGTGCACACGTGTGTGTCCTTCATGAATGATACAGTCTCTCATAGCTTTCCCACACATGAAGGGACTTGCATCATTTCACATCCACTCAATCGATTTGGTTATTCCAACGTCATTCCGACGTTGCTTTGACATCATTGGGGGGGGGGGTGACAGCTGGACTCTCCTCGGCCAGCAGGCCGGGTGGGTTTCGGGACCCCCTCTGCGGACGTCAGAGTGTGTAACCATAGCCTCGAGATGGTGTTTGGGGCTGGCTGGCAGAAGAAGCTGGCCGGGTTCAGCCAAGAAGTTAACCGTGAAGTCATGTGCAACAACAGCTGAGGTGTTGACTCACCACAGCAGCTCTGACCCTCTATCTATCTATGCTAACAAGTTATAAAGGATAGATTGAGGACTTGAACGTTTTTTTGTATATTGTTTTTATATTTGGCTAAATAGCAAGTTGCATTTGTTTTAGGATTGCTGCTTGTGTGCAGTATGTAAAGTCTGTACAGTTGGTACACATCTACTGTAAGAGAGTGAACATAGGTACTGTAATTGAGCGTGTGTTGGCACACTTAGGCCACATCTGGGGAACACATGAACATATTTGTCCTCATCAGCACGCAGTGTTTTTGTATGTGTGTGTATGTGCGTCTTCATTTTAGGAGACTGGGCTTTCCCTCTCTTTTTTTTCTACTGTCCACCTCCCTCCCTCTCTCAGAGCTAATTTCGATGTTGCGTGTTTGTGTTTTCCATTTGGACCTACCACTGGAAATATTTGCATGTCTGTGCTGTAGCACGCGGCGCGGCCCCAACAGTGGGGGCCTTATACCGGGCCGTGGACGCCCATTAAAGGGCCCGCTTGTCCTGTCGGGACAGGCACCTTTCCGGGAATAGAGCTCACCGTGTTTAAGCCCCACGCGCCCTCCGGGGGGCTCTGGGAGAGGGAGTTGGGACGGGGGTGATGGGGGTTGGGGGGTGGTTGATGGTGGTAGGGGGAGGCGGGTTATCGCCGACACATCCTCCAGTGAGCAAGCAAGGATGCTGGCTTACTAACACAGTGGGCAGAAGGTGCTGCAGGATCATTTTCTGCAGAGCTGGTCATCTATGAGGAGGGAAGGGAAAGTGTGTTGGTTTGTCATGTAACGTTTTCAGTGTTTTTATGATAAAGTGTTTGTTAGCGTGTATGATTGGAGAAACAAGACAGAGACTGATCACTACATTAAGAGTATTTCGCTTGTGGAGGCATAGTGGGATGTGTGGTGTGTTATTTTCCTCACTTGTGAGTCTGTGTACATGTGTGTGTACATACTGAATGCTCTGAGCCCAAATATGTGCAGGGCAACCAGTAGCAGTAGTGCACCGTAGGTCTGTCTGTCAGCCAACCACAGCTTTCTCACACTGGGGTGGGTGCTGTTTCCTATAGCGCACACACTAGACCTGTTTGAGAAGCAGGCTGTCTCGCGCACCTCACACTCCTACTATTGGAAGCCTCAGAGTCAGAAGTGTATGGTCATACAACAGTGAAGTTGTCTTATCTGCCAAGTATAATCTATATATCTGCTATTTTCACTACTAAAAGAAAGAACCTGTACAGTATTAACCTGTATTTCAAGCATTTCATTACTTGAATACTGTGGGAGCCTGCTGCTGAGTAGTGTGACAAGTTTTCCATTAAGCTTCAAACACGAAGTCCAGTTTATTTTCATCTAACCAAAGTTATTGCTCCACAATTCACCAATTTCAAATAAACCAAATCATGCTGATGTATTCAAACATGCTTCCCCAGTAGCAACCTGTGTGCAATAAAATCTTACCAGGCTTGCACAACAAAAAACAATGAACTACTGACATTGTTTCTTTATTCATAGAAAGATTATATATAGTATGTAAGTCTAAACTAAGTCTGACAAGACAAGTCAAGCTATTGGCTCTGCAAGGCTTTGCTTGGGCGCTTTGAGCTAAATGCTAATGTCAGCACGCTAATATGCACACGCTGTTAACAACCAAACTATTTTGAGTGTTTTGAAAGTATCAAAGTACTGAAAAAAATTCAAATTTTGACCTGATAGCATGGCTATATATACATTTGTCTCACAAGTAGAGCATTATATTGAATATGCTTTTCAGACTTGGATCACCTTCATTTCATCATCATGCTTATCCATCATTAATGTACAGACTAGTCCCAGAGACCTGTTTAGAGATCCTAAACCAGCACTATATATCTAAATACATTGCATGGTCACCTTTCTGATATTGTCTTTCTTACCTCTGTCTGCAGGTTGGAGGGATATCGATGGTCGTGCTCCACGTCAGAGAGGCCAGAAGGAGGCACTAGACCAGCTACTTGGACAGATAAAAGAAGCTCACCGCCACTGTGTCTGCCATGGTATCAACAACTTTTTGATCGATTTGGTGGGCGCGTTTTGCTAAAAGACTAAACAGTAATATGAGCGCTTTAACGGTTTGCATGGTTGACCCCTGGTGAAACCCAAACCTCCAAACCTTGTAGTGATATTGACTTAATGTACTCATTGAACTACACATGAGCACATGTTGTATTATACTAGATGTGTTTTAAACTGCCATTAACTTTAATTACATGCAGCAAATTCTTAGATAGAACAACAACTTGAAACCACATGATCACAAATATATTTGACCCTAACATTAAGATCAGTTTTTTGTACTGATATTAAAGTAAAATGCACCCTGAGCACTATGAGCTTCTGACATTAATCCTAGCTTCTGTCGTTTTCATTACGCCTGTCACGTTTTAAACAAACACAACTGAATTTTTAGCCACCGTCTAGTTCATGTTTCAGAAATATTCTTGGTGTAAACAAACACGAACATGAGCAATGGACGGTTCAACTCGCAGGTGCAACGCGTCTCACCAATTGCTGTGTTTCGTCTCACCTTGACAGACACTTTACAATCTCAAGCACGACAAGTACTTCGGGGGGCCATACACCCGAAGACGGCATGCCACCTAAAAAATAATACCCTCCCCTCTGTCTCAACAACCCCCTCCACCCCCCACCCCCTTATGCGTCTTTCCATGACTCAGCCCTTCCTCTGCTGAATACCTCTCTCTCTCTCTCTATGACAAAATGCAGATCAACTTCTCTCACACTCAGGCTGTTTATATCCCCAAACTCTGTCGGCTGTAAGCTGCTCCCATAAGTGTCAAAACCTGTCCACACTGACTCATTTACATGACGGCAAACTGCATTTAGCATTGAGCAAGTTGTCTCTCTTTTTCTTGCACACCCACATGCACAAACACACTCACCCACTTACTATTGTCCACTGTGGCCAGACCATATTTGCAATAGGGCGAGACGCAATATAATAGTCAGTATTGAGTGGCTCTTGGTTCTTCAGACGGCGACTGATTAAGCTTGAGAGTTCTGGCACGGTAGCCAAGGTGGCGTGTCCCGGGGTCATGTTTGTTATTCCTGTAAGAGACGAGTCCTGGGCTGGAGTCAGGAGAGGGCATAAATTAACACTGACTACTGCTGCCTCCCCCTTCCACCCCCCACAGCCCGCCAGTCATCCTGTCTACTGTCCATACATACAGTATATACACACGAAGATAGACAGGCACACACGCAGACACTCATGTACATGGACAGAGACAAATATTCAAGCGCATGCTCCCTCTTTAAACTCCCTCTCCCACATGTTCATGTGTGCACCTCCATCGCAGCCCGGCTTATAGCCCATGCCACATTCTCCCTCTTGTCCAAACACTATTAATTAAACTGTGAAAGAGGCCTTGACTAACACCAGCAGCCCAGCAGTCGGCCCTACTTGTCTGTCTTACTCAGTGTCAAACAGAGACTGAGGCCAGGAGGACTGGAGCTGAACAGACTCGCGAGTAAAGAGAAACTTGGGGAGGTGAGAGGGGTCGAGGGGCGCTGTTTTTTCATGTTACTCCACCTCGACTCGTTCACCTGAAGAGAAAATGAGTTATTTTTGGGTCCTGAATGGGGGGATTTATTGACTTTAAGTGGCCTGGGGCTGGAGTATGATCACCTGGGAGGGGAGGAGAGAGAATCTGTGAAGGGTTTGGGACTCTGGGTTTCTAATGAGTTGGGAGGTGCGTTATCTCACCAACAGGCGCCCACACAAACACACACACATAGATATATACACACACACACACCTCCCTCTCTCGCCTCCAACCCCCTCCAGGCCCACTAAAAATAAACATGTCCCCACAGACTTAACTGACCTCCCTGTCAGTGAGTGGCAAAGGGTTAAGACACATACAGACACATACACACAAATTACTACAGCTCCTTGGCTCCACTCATATGGCTGTAGCTCAAGACATGCCATGCTCCAGCAGCTATAGTATATGCAGGTAAACACACACACATACATATACACATAGTTAGTGTTCCTCTGGGACCTGAGAGCTAGTGGTTCCCTTAAGGCCCATAGTCTGCTGTTGGCAGCCAGTGCGACTGTCAAATGGTGCCGCGCCACTGGAGCGGCACAGAAATGTCGAAAAACATTCCACTCCGACCGTGTTGTTGGACGTGTCAGGTTGGTTGTCAATTAGGTAACGACCTGTCACTGAAAGAGATGTTTCTAGAGTTCGTCAGGACAGAGGTATTCATTGGTGTTAGGAAGATCAGACAACCAATCAGAGTTGCGCCACACATTCTCCGACTGCTTATTCTGTTTCTATGGAATTAACAAAAGTCCTTCTCTTTTCTCTGTTTTGTCCACACAGAACAGTGCAAAGCTCCGCAACAAGGGAGGAAGCACTCGGTATCCAAAAGCCTGCGCCACCTCTTCCAACCCACCAGCAAATTTGTTAAAAGCTTGAAAAGGTTTGTCCATGAACTGTGATGTAAAAATACTTCACCTCCATGTTATAGACTTTTAATATGAAAGGAATAGCAATTACTATGCGTATGGCAAATTAAGTGTTTAATTTGTCAATTTACATATATTTGAATTCTGATGGAGAGAACATAATATCTATTATGTAGTCATTTTGATCTTTTTTTACTTTGAGATTGAGCACAGATTGAAGTGCAATGTAAGATTTACTTACGCAAGTAAGCCGAAAACATTTGGTGATTAACGCCTGGTGCGCTGGAGAAGAGCTGTGTCACTTTGATATTTACCCATTCAGTGATGTAGTGTTTATTCTGTAACACCTGCACTTCTTCTTTGTTACTTTCCAGAGGTCTCTATCTCACATCCATATTCTACAGAGATGACATTGTGTTGGTGACTCCAGAGGACCAGATTCCTATTGTGGAGGTTGAAGACTCCTACTCCAGCTCCCTCATGCAGGACTTCCTCTGGTTTACCAAGGTAGTCAGGCGGACAGGAAGAGAGAGAGAGAGACATTTGTAACAACAAGCTGGTATATTTCTGAGACAATTGATGACCCTTAATACAATCATCATATAACTGATAAAAACGACCAAAAAAAGTTCAAAGTTAATTAACTAATAAACAGGAATTATACATTTAATAAGATCAGTTATTAATACTGATGCAAACAGAACAATAGACCATAAACTGATTGTATGTGTGCATCCAATCCATGTGCCAGGTATCCTACCTATGGGAGGAGATTCCCTGGCTGCAGCAGTGTCTGAGTCCTTCTCAGCTGTCTTGTTCCTGTACTCTGCAGACACGCCTCAAGATGCTGCAGGCTGTCTCCCAGCTACAGGTAGTGCAACGCTCAGTAGACAAAAATCCTAAAGTCCTAAATACTACATACTGTGGTTTTGGTTTTAATTTTATTTGAATACCGTCAATCTATGTTTTTGTCCCTTTGCTCTAAACAGAGAAAAAAAGCACTGAACAGTAGTACAATTATTATCTGATGCCTTTCCTCAGGGAATGCTGGGAACCCAGGACCTTGGTCAGGTGTATTTTGAGCCAATCAAAGACAAGCACGGTAACGCCCTGCTGGTGCTCCTGAAGGACATGAATGCCTGCCCCAACCTGGATGGGGTTCGCTGGACGCAGCTTTGCAAACTCCAGCTCCAACGCAAGTCCATCTCCTCCCCCGATGAGCCCACAGCCTTGGACGTGCTTCTCATCACACTCCACGTGAGTCCTACGGGAATAGACGGGCAGTGATTGGAAGTTAGTTCAGTTGTGGAAGATTGGTTATTTTTGCTTTTGTTTTGGAGACAGGCTGCTTCCACAGCAGTCAGGAATGGTAGGAGCGTTTGTCAGTAGTGGTTGTGGTTTTTATCATCATATAGTCATTCTTTGCATTTTTTGTTACCCGGAGATTTAGCTAGAGGAAACATTGTAGTGCACTTTGTCAACAACAAAATGTGCCCAAAATCACTGCAAAACATTTATTTATTGGTATCGCTCTAATGTTTTTTGACTCTCATTCACAGAAAACCAGTAAACATGAGGCTGTGTGGCTCAAATAATAGGACTGTAAATTGAAATGTGCTTCCAATTATGTGTGGTGCTTATGCCGACACTCTTCATTTAGACAAACATTAATCATCATGACTCTCCTCTCCTTTTTGTCACCTTCTTTTTAAGGGCACACATTGAATAGACGTGCCATCCAATTAATTAAAATGCAATTTTAGGTCAAATCTTGGACTCATGCCAACCCAGCATGAATGTTCAATCATTTCAATGTCACTTGTAAAAGCTGCTCATTCAGGCTGTAGAAATTGTAAAGTTACATTTAATTTTCAACATTGTGGACGTGATGATGATAATCTAGCTAACTGTTGTTGTTTTGTATCTAATGCTGTGTGGCTATTTGGTTCAGAACTACCGCAATCTGGACTTAGACCACAAGTTGATTTTGTCTATATAGCCCGATAAACTTGATACCATTGTTGCAATGCTGTTTTGTCTCCAGTGTAAGTTGGTTTGGCCTTGTGGTTCCAATACAATGGTGGAGACTCCCTTTGGCAAAACCACATTTCACTGAAATATTTGTTTTGTGGCCACTTATGAACAAATTGTATGATGAAATACTTAAAAATGTGCTGATGGGCTACTTTTGCAGTGCTTATTTCCACTTTGAACATGTTGAAACAACTTCAGCCTGAAGTCTCTCAAGGACTAACAGCAAAACATGACAACAACATCATTTAAACAAATGTAAAGCTGCTTATAGAGACAAAATTAGAATCACTGCCACCCCACAGTCAACCCCAGTCAACACTACCATACTGTCCTCTTGCTCAGTCTCTGTCCACCTGCTGTTCCCAGGAGAAGCTGGCGTATCACAGGCGGAGCAGGAAGATGTTGTCTCCAGGCTTATACCTGGGCTACCTGAAGCTGTGTACGTCAGTGGAGCAGATCAGAGCGCTGGTGCCCCAGAAACTCCCCAACGTCCTCTGTCACACCAAAATCCGGGACAACAGCAACGTGTCCAGGTGGGGATCATGTGTCAGTGCCTTAATGTGGGTCAGAGTATGTGGGCTTGGGAGGGCGTGAGGTGCAGTGGGTTGAAGTTGTCTGTGTCCGTATGTGGGTGAAGGAGTTTTGACCAGCAGCCAAATATATTGGCAAAAGAATGACAAGGATACCTGTGACGTGGATTGATGCACCCTTCATTGCATTCCTGTGAGTGTGTGTTCTACGTGTGTGTGTTGTTTCAGAGAGGAGTGGCAGTGGCTGCAAGCCCTCGGCTCTCTGGAGGAGTCGTTGGAAATGGACAATGAAGTACAGAGTGCTCCACATCGCCTCCTACAGGACTTGCGCAGCGCCATCAAGGGCTTGATGGCGCAAATCAATGTCCCTGGCAATCAGGTCAGGGTTAGGCCAGAGGCAACTGTGTAACATTGTCCGTGAGCACAAGGTTCTGTGGTGACATTTGCAACCATTTCCTCGCCAAATGCAAAAGAAATTGTATTTAGTGTGCGACCGATTTTGACTGATGCCGTGGCACCAGTAGAAACTCTATCAAAAGATTTCCAGCCAAGTTCCAGAGGCAGGCAGTAGCAATGAAAGTGCTTCCAGTGGACAATCAGCCAGTTCTGGTTAGACCACTAATTCTACATGATTTCTGTAAAAGAACATGGTTGGAATTCCAGCACAATGGCGATCGTTATCCGTTTGGCTTTAACCTTGTACCACCCACTGTTCCTGCTAGCACTATAAAGAATATACAGACTGTTACAATGAACTATGAAATGTTACATTAATATGAACATGAATATATATATGAATTCTATGTATTGATAGATTAAACTGAAGTGGATTAACAAATACGGCTTTAGCACTAAGATTCTTTTACCTTCTCCACAAAGGAGCGCAACAGGGTATTAGTGATATGAAATAACATTAACATATTCTTTACTTTTCATCCACTATTGGAGTCGGAGCCTCTGGTTCTACTTTCAACATATTTGAGTGAGTGACTGAGAGAAAACTGACTTCATGGTGGCCTAGCTGTCTATGATCCATACCCTGTAATTGTGACTTTCTGTGGTTTGAGTGCAACCAGGGATTCACCCATAGGTAGAAGACCTATCAAAATATCTTAAAAATATATACATTTTAAATGAGCTAATTATCTTGATAGTGGTAGAAAGAATGTAGCGTACATATTAAAATGAAAGATTAAGGTTGAAGTGGACATGATGTCAGGTTTGACTTTGACTGTCTCTGTGTGTCCAGGCACAGGACTTCCGTATCTACAGCCAGGAAGTTTTGGAGTTTGGGGAGAAAGTGTCCTTCCTGCTCCTCCTGCCACCTTCAGATGAAGTGTGCACAGCTCCTGGTCAGAATAACCCGTACTCCCCCCGCTCGGGCTTCCTCACCCTGCCCCTGCAGATCTTTGAACTGGGTCAGTATATCTGTAGCCGGTCCACAATCCCAGACGTTTTGCAGTAAACAAAACAAATATTTGACACATCTGTGCATCTGTGTGTGTCTGTATTTACTGACATTTTACATTCCTTTTTTTCTTGTTGGATTCCCTTTCTCCCACAGTCCACTTTAATGCCTATTGCCCCAGTTTCATCGGCCAGTACTGCAGAGTGTCAGCTTTGCTGGAGCTGGAGTCCCTCATGTCCCAGCAGGCACTAAGAGAGGCCTTCTCTGAGGCCGAGGTCCTTGCTGCTAAGAAGAAACAACAGCAGGTCCAGGAGCACATACAGGTAAGATGGAGACCGCATTCAGGCAGCCTGGACAGACAAGCGAAGGACAATACAGCTGGATTCTTTTTATTTTTTTACACACTCACTGCTGAGACATGTAGGTGTTTGGGTTACGTGTGGGAGATGGATTCAAATTATTCAAATCATACATTTGATTGTTACTGAGATTAACTATTATGATCTTGATGACTGTACAACAGCAAATGGAGGATGTGTGGCGTGATGCGAGGTGGATCATGGACGCCTTGCAGTATGCCCGCTACAAGCAACCAACGGGAGGCATCTTTATAAGCTGGATCATTGACTTCTCCAAGGAAGTGATGCTCGACAAGCCTCCCTCGACCTCCTCTCAGCCAGACTTTATGCCTTCCCCCATGCCTTCACCCGAACCCTGCCGCAAGCACTCAGGTCAGAATAAACTCTTGCAACAGAAACATGTCTGATTCTGCTGTTATGTGAAACTGTTAGAAATATGGGATTTTTATAAGCAACAAACAAACAGGACTAATAAAATATGTTATTTTGCTCATTTTTATGTCCTCATACACGTTACTAAGTACTTTTTCTCAAATCCTGCAGATTTCGCTGGACTCTCAGATGAGGAGGGCTCCTCTGAGGTCTTCCTCACCACCGACAGTGACTACGACTCCAGCCGTGCGCAGAGTCCCCGTGAGCTGGACCTGTTGCCCCCTTCACCGCTCTCGTCCTCCGCGCCGCTGGAGCCCCGTGGTTTCCTGCGTAGCGATGGGAGCTGCTCAGGAGGAGGGATGAGCGGGGGTGGACGCGGAGCGCTAAGGGACTCCACACCAGACGTCCTCCAGGCGTCCGAGCCGCAGCACGGAGGCGAGCGGTGCGGCAGAGGGGGAGGAGTTCGGTGTGGAGGGGAAAGGCGAAGGGGGGCCCCGGAGCTGTTCGACAGTGACTTCATCCTGCCTAGCAGGCAGATCGAGCTGTTGCACATTACAGAAAAGAGACAGGCCTTCTGTGTGAGAACCAGCAGCCTGGAGTTCCCTTCCACCACCTCAGCCCACCACCAGCCTTACTGCTGCCACACTAATTGCGCATCGCCCTCCACCTCGCCGCAGCAAAGATGGCACAGGCCCTCGTCAGTGGATCGCTGCTGCTCAGCTGAGCGCTGCTTACCGCAACGTCCGCCAGCACGTACGTTATCGGAGGACAGCGGCACGCAGAGACTGTCCTCGCCGTCGCCCGCTGCCCTCAGGAAAGGCTGTCATGCCACACTCAGAGTGTACCCGCAGTACCGCACCGGACTTCCAAAGGAGACCAGTGTTAAGGTATGGATGTGTTTTGACTTGTTGACGTAATTCACCTTTAAGCTGCTGTTGTGTTTGTGACATGCTTGCATATCTGATATCTTCTCCTCCTGTGTTTCAGCTTTGTGTGACTCCAGGAACGTCAGCGGGGGAGATGGTCCAGCTGGTGGTGCAGGAGATGAACGTCGTGTCTCGGCGCATGCTCGGCAGCAGCCGAGGCGGTGGTGAACCAGAGCAGTGTGTGTACTACAGCCCTGAACAGTTGAAGCACTTTGGCCTTGTGCTGGTTGTGGACAATAGAGAAAAGTGGCTTCAGGATGATTTCTGTCCCCTAGAGCTCCAAAACCCCTGGCTGAGGGGCAAACTGTGCGTTCGCATTAAGGAGTATTCACCACTAGCGCTCAAACACAGCCGGGCCACCACAGTGTGATGCGGATACAGTGTGAAAACGTTCAAGAGTTCATGCCATGTGCAGATTCTCTTTCCATACATTTGCATTGAAATTAAGGATCTGTTGCATTTGTACAAACAGGCTCGTAACAAGCTTCTAAACTGTAGGAGCTGAACTCTACAGTCTTTTCTCTCTCACTGTGGTGTTACCGTCCACGACTGCAGCTATAAGATATTGTCATATTTTCTGCTGTGTTCTTGTTATCTGAAAGGCTTCTGTTTCCATGAAATGTGTTCTCCCTTACGTAGGACCTTTTTTTTTTTTTTATGAACATCACAGACCCTCATATGGAGACCAAATGAACAATAACAAAACGGAACAAAGAGAAAATAGTTTTTTGGACTGTCAGAAATCATTTGGGGAAAAGATTGTGATGCTGAGCAAGATTAAAGGAGCGTCACTTTGACTTCTGGCATGATTGACGCCGGCACATCGGGCCGTGCATCGGTGCCAAAACGTCATGGGCAGCATCGCCGCCTCCCCAGTCACACGCGGACACGGCTTTTCCTATGAACTCTCTCATTGTGTCGTTCCCAAAGAGCTGTCGGCTACAGCCGCCCGGCCCCATGTTCCCAGGATGTGGGCTCTGGACCCGGCCCAGAGGGCAGGAAGGAAGGGAGAAATACAGAGGGGGGACTGGCGTCTCCACTTGGGGACGCAATCGGCCCGACGATTTGGCCCGTCAGCCCGTCACTCAACTGCTTTTGGCCACTGTACTGTCTGGTAGTGAAGCAGCCAAGCAAGGGAGAGAGAGCTTGATAGAGAGTGAGAGAGGGGGGGAGAGGAGGAGGAGGAGGGTGGAGGCTGCATCTTGTTGAACCTGGCACTGGCTCTTTGGTGCTCATTTTCTCCCTTTTGCAGCAACCAGTCCTCTGTATGGTAGACTCAGTCGTAGTGTAGCTAACAAATACGATCATCTCACGTTGTGAAGTAACAGAAAATAAAACCAGCTAATTCGGATATTCACAAGAGAGGGGGTAAAAAAAAACAAGCAATACTTGACTCTTTTTGTTTTTCTAATAGATGGAGAAAAGCATGTAAACCTTCCAGAATTTTTGCTGAGTACATCTGAAGTACTGTAGTCATGCTGTGCTAAAAGTTGACCAGTTCAGTGTTCTGTTGTGTTTGGATCAGTGGTATTCCCTGATGCATCAGAAAATGGAGCCCGTCAGTCTCCCAAAATGATTCTGGTGTGAAGGGGATGACTCAAGTTGTTAAGAGGCCCGGTGTGTGTTTGCAAAGTAACATACCGTGTATCGCAGACTGTCTCCTGGACTGCTTCAAAATATGTTATAGGACGAAAAAGAACTATAAGATGGTTTCAGAGACTCAACGAACCGCGGGTCATGTGACTGATGGAGAAAAGTGAAGGCCTTGCTAACTTGTCTACCTGTATTGAAGGAGAAGATGCGGATAACACAACTGTCCTTAGAAAATAAGTAAAACTCTCCATTGCAAAGGATGAAATGCAGTAAAGCCTGTTTATTAACCTGCCACATTTCTTTATTCTTTCACTTCAATTTAACTTTGACAAATTGAACAATGCAAAATCACAATCTACAGACTTGTAGCAAGCCAGCCTCCCTCCAAAATATGACATTATATACTATGCAACAATTTTGAAAACACAGACCGCTGTGGGAGTTTCAATGCAATTTCATCCAAATTAAAACATCAAAAGATAGCTGAAAACATTGAATGAAGAATGTAAGACTCGTGTGATGTGTTTTTATATATATTATGAACATTCATGCAAACATAAAGTCTCGCTTCGAGATTCTGGAATCCACATCCAGTCAACAAAACATCAATCAACAAACGTAGTTTCATTTCCTACTGAAAAGCATCTTTTAAGCAACATTGTCATAACTCACGCAGCAAATGGTGGTCTGTCAGCAGCAAACATGCTAGCAGATTAGCTCATGAGTGCTAGCTTGTCTACACTGATCGGTTACGTGACCCTCACCTTGCAAGTCGTAAGGTTCCGAGCTTTCGATGACCTCAGTTAACCCTGATGCATTTATTGCACCTTTGGGATTGAACCACATTAGTTAATAAGGCCTCTTAACAACACCATCCTTTCTAGCTATTTTATGGGAACCTGTGCCAAGTTTAGTTTTTTTCTGTTCAACCTATACAGTGTGTAAAACCTCACATTACGTTTGAAACAGAACAGTGTGTCTGTTTACACCGAACTCTACAGTTTACACTCGCAAAAACTGCAGGTGGTTGGGTTTTGTTTCTATCTTCTGTTTATCAGCATATGATAAATACTTTTTTCCTGGGATAAAACCTCAGCCCGGCTCACAGCATTTCCAAATGTAGCACCAGAAAGGTCCAAAAGAGGAGAGTTTAATGGGTGAAGTCAGTGGACCTGGCCTCAGTTACTGTAGCATTCCAGGTTCCCAGGATGCTGTGGAACCTGTCACAGGGGGAGTCAACAGTGGTGTCTCTCAAAGTGTTTACAGAGTTTAGTTTCCTTACACCTTCAAAGATGTGTTTACTACGTGTAACTACTGTAAAAAGATGTCTTAAGACAAACTGATGTTATAAGTTGTGATTGGTTTTACTAATGGCTTGAACCCTTGTGTTAGTGCTTAGATGTCTTCTTTATTCACACTGTTATAAGCAGCTTTTACGAGGGCCAACTGCAAAAACAAATCACACAACCAGAAATCCAACCATGTACATAGACAAACAAGCCCAGGGGATGAATGTACTGTATCTGCTCTAAATGTGAAAGTAAGTGAATGTGGGGCTGTCATCACTGCAGAGGTCAGTGAAGTTATAAAGCAGGAATCTGTCTTAAGATTGTGCTGAAGGGGGGGGGGGACTGGAATTCCCTTTCCAGTCAAAAAATAAGGCCCCATGTTTACAAGGAGCTGTTGGCAGATCCATCAGGCGATGAAGGAGACATCACGTCACTTTTTTTAAAATCTATTTTTATTGAACAATAAATGAATATTGCGAAATAAAAGCCTTAGTTGTTTATGTGGGTTTCTTCTCTTTTAACGAATCGCCGCACACGAGTGTAGGAAGTTTCTATCCTTCATGTGTGTCCCATTGACCATTAACAACATCTTTTAGGTGATATTGACCTTTCTACCCCTCCTGTTTGCGAGATAGACCACTTATAGTACTTTACGCATTAACTGCACTACATTGTCTCAGTTCAAAAACTGAAAAATTCCACTAAGATTCATGATATATGTGTTTTGGCACACGTCATCAGCCATAAATGGCATAACAAGCTTATATTTCAAGCGTGTGCAGATCAGATTTTCTTTGGGGATTATTCTTTTAGTTTGGAGTTTCATCCACATGTATGATACAGTCCCCAAAAGCTGCTCATTCATCTGATATGAATGAGAGTAAATGACAAATAGAGGGCACTTGTTCCTACAGATGCTACATTGCAATGACCTCATCGGTGTTTGCCACCCAGTTGATGAAAACTGAATGGTAAGCAGCTGCAGACAGAATCTCATAGAATAAGTGGTGGGCACGGCCACATGAAGCGTGCACTCGCCAGGGATGAACAATGGTGTTACTATTGCCTGTGTTGAGGGTGTGTTTTTACTGTCAATTTTGTAACAGGTTTGAGTTCAGGCTGGGCATTAGGAAAATACTTGACATAATGACATCCCCTCCACCAGTTTCAGGGTGATGTGCATTACACCAGCTTCATGTTCTCAATGCGGTACTGTAAAGATGAGATATGCATGTTTGTCAAATTACACTCAACATAAAAACAATCTAGATGCCTCTTTTCTATAAGATACTCAAATGTGGTTTTCCAAACTCAATGCCTTTACCCTCATCAAATACTAGCAGTGTGTAAGCATCTCATTGCTATTCATGATGTTGAATTGGTGACTGACAAATGTATTTTATTTTGTCAGAACTAATTATCTCCAGATATAAACTTAAATATGTCAGTGGTAAACTTCAGGTAACCCAAGGCCTCCATCCAGACTGATAGAACCCTTTATTTCGAAGGTTTCCAGCCTGTCTCACCTCTGACCACACCCAGTGTGGTATGAGCTTGGGTGTGTAACTACACCCAGCAGTGATGTCACGGTGTCCTGGAGTACACCTGTGCATCACTGCGGCAAGGCGAGTTGTTGGATCCAATGTTGGTGTAGTTCCAGTCGAACTGTTGATATTTAAAATTCAATTCAATTTAAAATTCAACGTTAAAGACAAACCCTTGTAAATAAAATAGCCATGCGCTTCATGTCACAGTCCGTTTGCATACATATCTGTTTACATATGTATTTAATGCTGAAGAATACATGCTCACTGCTACAAACTTAAAAGTAATGGAGCTATAAAAAAAACTCTTATACATGTGCATTAATAAAGCTTTATGTTGCACAGCTCTGTTATTATACAGCGTGTTAAAATGTTTAGTTGAATCATGATCCCGGGGTTGGATTCTGGCTGGCCAGGTTGCTTTCAGCAGGCTCATATCACAGCGCTCCCTTGCTAGCGCCATGTGTTTTTTTTTTTCAGTCCTTGAGCAAATAAAATGCTGCGTGCTTCCCTGTCAACAGATCCTACAAACACTAATGTGCAGACGGACACACCAACACATGCAAAAACACACGCTGGTGCACATAAGCGGCACACATTCAGGAGTCCTGACATTTGAATGTGTAAATGCACATGTATACCATGTAGAGGATTTACACTTTTGCACTATATCGAGAGACAAATTCACACACCCTTTCCCAAGAAGCTTATCACACACAAATCATGCCATAATGCATCCCTTCCAACACACTACGCCTTTAAGAGCAGCCCTTTACCGTTTATTGACAGTAACTTAAGAATTGTACTGGAATTCTGACACCTCCTAATTTTAAACCTTCTGACTCCAGGAGGACCCGAGCTAAATATAACTCCTGGCATATATCCGAATACCTATAAAGAAAACATTCCCAAAACGCCCTGAATAGTGGCTATTCATGCTAATAAAAGAGATTCAAAGAGAAGTGCGCTTAGACTCGTGACTCATCAAAATATCTGCAGCAGCAAAGTGAAGTTGTGTATCTTGGAGAATCATTTGATAGGTGATTTCGTAAGCACCTGCCCTGGCTAGAGAAGTAGGATTCAGAGGCTGTTAAGCTTCCGTACTGGAACTGGAAGAGTCCAAAGTGCCAGCTGCACATGAGCCCGTGCTCCAGTTTGTGTGCGGCTAAACTTATCCACCTGAAAAACAGCAACCGATACATCTTGGAAAGGGAGTAGGTTTCAGGCTCTAATCTCCTCCGTCTCAGAGTGCTCCACCTCCGTGCTCTTCGACTTGACCCTTCCTGAGGTTGTTTAGGATCATGGGCCGAAGGGTTGGTCCACACCTTGGACAGATAAACTTCCAAAAGCACACACATACCCAACACTTTTGATTTGAATCCAAAACGAGCACACTTACCCAACATGTACAACTTTTTTGTAGAGATGGATGCTTAAACGTGTGACTCTGTGGATACAGAGATGTATTCAAAGGAAAATGACATGTGCTTTTCAACCAAACAAGTTCAAAAACACACAAAACACTTCTCTCACATGCTTCAGATTGAATTGAAGTTCACATTATGTAGCAGTTAGTTCAAATGAACTTGACAGTTCTTAGTGACATCCCTCTTTCCTCTCCTTCAACTCCATTTCTGCACTCACCTGTTTCCCTCTCCCCCCCCCCAGCCCTTCACATCAGCCACCACCCCCTGCCCTGCCCTGCCCTGCCCTGCCCAGCCTGGCATTTACTGACGGATTAGCGGCGGCATATATGCATGTGTATGCTGGCATGTGTGTGTTTCTG
>JAVQJD010070409.1:0-13104 GCA_036023655.1 Nannoperca australis | reverse complement strand
GTAGGTGAAAGAAGGCAGTCCTTGAAGTTTGTTTTATGTGAGAGTTAAAGGAAATATCCTGATCAAAGATAACTCCAAGATTCCTTATAGTGTCGCTGGAGGCCAGTGCAATGCCATCTAGAGAAACTATATCTTTAGATAGTTTGTTTCGGAGGTGTTCCGGGCCGAGTACAATAACTTCCGTTTTGTCTGAGTTTAACATAAGAAAATTGCAGGACAACGGTGACAGCGCAACATTGCATTGATTATCACACAGTGCAGGTGGTTGTGACCAAGAAAACAGAGGCATAACAGTGAACTCAGGCCCTCTTGGCTGTATGACTCTAAAACATGAAGACTCATAACAATATTCACCGTCTATCATGCATGACAGTATTTGAGGAGTTTTCTTGATTGATCAAATTTCTCTGTTTTGTACATTAAGGGGGATGTGTCCACGGGTCCCTGGTGGCAATTACGCACATGGGGTTTGTAGATATTTTAGTACTTTACTGTACGATTGTTCATAATATAGAATTGACAACTCCAGTGGTTGACAATGGCTTTAGTATACGAAGTGCGCACCCACTGAGCTAAAGAACAAGTGAGACCTGCTGCTCAGCAACAAAAGGCGTCATCCAGCTATGCTTTAAAGGGGACATACCATGCTCATTTTCAAGTTCATACTTCTATTGGGTGTTCTACTAGAATAGGTTTACCATAAATCAGCATTCACACTAACTAGATAAGACAATTTCTGAAGAAATTGCAGTGTGAATGCTGGCTGCTGAAATGCTATCGCTAAACTGAATAGCTGCCTTGAAATGTTGAATTACGTTGAAATGACTGAATGATATGAGTAATACTGAAATATATAATTGATGTGGAATATTTCATTCTAAATTTTTTTTGAAAGCCTGATGCTAAACTGCATAGCTGCCTTGATATGTTGAATTTCGCTGAAATGACTGAATGACAGGAGGAATTCAGAAATATATAATTGACGTGGAATATTTTACTCTAAGATTTGATGAAAGGCTGACGCTAAACTGGATAGCTGGCTTGAATAGTTGAATGATACTGAAAACCTATGAATGATGTGGAATGTTGTTGAAAGGTTTGCGCTGAACTGGATAGCTGCCTTGAAACGTTGAATGATACTGAAAACTTATGAATGATATGGAATGTTGTTGAATGGCTTGAGCTAAAGTGGATAGCTAGGCAAAAATGTTGGATACTGAAAATATTTGAATGATGTGGAATATATGAAGGATTGTTGAAATACTTTTTTCTACGTGAAAGTATGAATGACTGGGAAAAGGTTGAAGATGAGTGAGCTTGAATGATTTTCTCATTGATTCCCATTGTAACAAAGTTTCAAGGAAAGCTGAATGTTTTCAAAAGTTTTCAAGGTTTTTGAAAAGTTGAATAATAGCCATAATGTGTGAAAGATGTGGAATATTTTGATGTTTGAATGAATCTTCTAGCTGAAAGTATGAATGAGTTGAGAGTTGAAAAACCATGAACAAATTTGAAGATTCCACAATGCATTTCCAATGGGACGAATTTCCTGGAAAACCTTGAATATCTTGAAAAATGATATCAAAATTTTGAATGATAGCAATTTTCTTATTAGTGAATGCCTAATCAACATTCACACTATTGTGTGAATTTTAACAAAATAGTAATAGTAACATAGTAACAAAGCATTCAAAAACTATACCTGCAGTGTTGTCACTGTTACAAGATTACAACAGCTTCAGAACCTGTGCTTGAATGTGTTCTTTACAAAATTCATTCAACATCTACAGAGCTGACTATTGGCCTTTATATCTAAGGGGAATAGAGCAGTAACTTATTGTAAAACAAATATGAGTAAGGAAGAATATAAAATATATTAGTTTTCCTCTAACTGTTTATCTTCATGTTTATCACTTGTTAACATGTTAGTAACATGGTCTTACATATCAAACACTGAAAGCACACAAAATGGTTCATTTAGACATTTAATACCTTACTTTCAGAAAGACTGTTACAACAAATACCACACAACTTTTGAAACACCAGATACAGCAGGACTGATTGTTAACAACAGAAAATATATTGAATTATTGTTTTAAAAAAAAAAAAAAATGGAGTTGGTTTCACAGAAGCCATACTAGAAATAAAAGATAGACACTCTATATAAATGGAAGTTATTACTTATTACTGTTATTATGTACACTTTGCTCAACTGTTACAGATATTTGGCCTACAGAAGCTTTGTAAGCTGGTGTTGGGGCTTTCTGGGCCGGAGAATCTGGGTGGTACACACAGACACACACTCACACTTTTCATCCTCAGAATGTACCCAGATATAATGTTACACCAGTACCTGGATGGGAAAATACACTCCTGTTTTTAGAGCCATTATAGTTCTTTGAAACATAAGGAAGAGCTTTTGTGACATGGCACCATATTAACAGTGCACAGCTCTAGGGTAAACAGTGACTCTGAACTGATCACATGGCAGTCTGAACAGTACTATTGCTGTGCCCTATTTTATACTAAATGGACATACTAGCTGGACATAATTTGCAGCGTCTTAAAATATGAATGAGGATTTGTGTTACTGTACTTGCTACAGTTGTATTTCTAGTATTGATAACTTGTTAAGGAGAGGGTGGAGATGACCACATGACTTTGCTAAGAGCTGATTGGCTGGTGAAACAGGTGACATGCTTTATGTTCTAAAACCAGCCACGACTGACTAGACACGCTGCATCGCAGGCGACGCCATTTCCCGGCTTGAGTCGATCTGAGATTCCAGGTCACACCAATTCAATTCAATTCAATTTTATTTATATAGCACCATATCATAAGAAAGTAATCTCGGGGCTCACCACTGCAATTTTTCCCTGCAATGCTCTAAAACTGTTTTTGTCTTGTCATTGGTCTGAACTGCCTTTAAACATGCCCAAAGTGTCAGTTGCCTGACAGTAAAACAATCAATCACAGTAGTGTAGAGTTTAGAACATCCCCCCCAGTTGATCCAATGTAGCTCAGCCCTCCTAAACACATCCATTGAATAATAATAATAATCATTGTGTTTTCTGAAATATGGTGTTTTCTGATATGTTGTTGTGATTTCTGAAATGTTGTGTTTTGACCTTCAGAGAAAGCCCACTTGTAAAGTCTGAAACTGATGTATGGTTCATCCACATGCTGGTAAAAAGCTCTAAAATATATGATATGACTGTCGCCTGCTGAAAACCTGGGGGATAACATGGATGTGGTGAAAATAAGAATTAGACAGTCTACAATTACCAACAGTTTAATGCAAGGAGCTGACTGTACATTGTTGACTTTTATGCATCAATGTTTTAACATTAAAAAAAGCCAAATACTTATACAAAATGTATTTTTATGTCTCAACAAACAGCCCTCTGAACATATCATGGATCTATAGAAATGACTGGATGTCACAGCAAATCACAAAGATGGAATAATACAAACGTATTAGGCTGCAGAACATTTATACATGCAGTGAGAACACCTGTTAGTGTGTATGTGTGTTTTTGTGTCAGCGATCAGTGGGAGAAAAGTGAGCATTGCTTTCCCTGTGACACAGACCAGCTGAAGGCAGGAACTCTGCCAAGTGCGCCCTGTCTCATTTGCATGCATAGATGGCATAGTATTAGCATAGTAATAGTGAGAAAAGAAGCACAGAGAACTAACTAAGGAGATATTTGGCAGCTGATACTCAGGGCCCAATTACAAACAGTTCGCCTGCATTCTCCTTTACTCAGGGGCTTTCTAATCTCACAGCCCTCTGCTCTGCTCGGCACAGTGGGCCTATTTTCAAACTGTCAGCCTGTTTAGAGCTGGAGATTGCTGTGTGTGTGTCTGTGAGAGAGAGAGGAAACAGACCAGCTCTGCACTAATGAGGACAGGGACAGAGACAGCTAGAAACCTCTACTGCCTCTCCTCTGCAGCTCTTCCCGCAGGATGGAGGAATGTAAATAAGCTTTCCTCATTCTGCCTAAATAGGCAGGCTGGAGACATGGAAGGTGTTCCAGAAAGAAGGCCAAGAAAAGCTGTGGTTACTGTAAAAAAGCCTGACTTCAGTTAACCTAAACTGTTGATTGGTGTAAGCAGTTTTACCACACCGTTAAAATGAAAGTCTAATTAAAGACAAATTTATCGATGTAACAGACCTGCATGATAGGGCAGACTAGTGCAGTTCAGTTATTTATTTGCACTAAATGAGCTTACATAGAGGACAGGCAAGTCCGGGTTACAGAAGCTCAAAAGAACATCAGGCAACACAGCAACATGGAAACTAAACACATGATAACCAGTATGAACCAACAGCCTAACCAGGGAGATGGACCAGCAGGGAATGACTGATGAGGGAATGAGGTGCAGGTGGGGAGATGGGTAGGGAAGCTCAGGCGAGGGGAATCAGGTGATGGCAAGGAAAATAGGAGTGGCAGGATCTGGAAAGACAGGAGAACGTCTGAGTGAATCTGGTGGACTAGTGATGAATAACCCAGTAATGTGGATGCAGAGGGGGCCCGAGAGAGACAGACAGTGACACAGTACTTATATAGCTAGACATGAAAGTTCATTCTTGGCCTTTGAATGAGTAGTTAGAAAAAAAACATAAGTAGATCAACTTCACGGTCTTCATCAGCAGTTCTTTTTAGTAGACTACAGGCTTGGTCACACCAGTAACCTTTGCTGTGAAATAATTTCAATGGAGGCAGGAGTCTAAGTAAATCCAGAAAATTGCATGCAAAGTCACACCATTGAACAGATTGCCATCTTGACAGTGCTGACCTTTGTGGGAATGAGCTGAAAGAGCCAATCATAGCCTATAAGCTATAACCCTGCTTTGCTACAGCACCAGCTGCTACACACGTTCTGAGACAGGAGTCAGTGGTGCCAATCCACCAATTTTAGATTCCCTTCATTGGCTCCCCATCCATGTCAGATCAGACTTTGGGGTGCTTCTAATGACTTACAGAAATGTACTGAGACACTCGACTCTATTGCACCTCTAAAAAAGAAAATGATAAAACAGAGGAGGATAGCTCCAAGGTACAACCCACAAACTTGCAAATTAAAAGAAACATCGCAAAAACTTGAAAGGAAATGGCGTTCCACCAAACTGAAAGTATCACATTTATCCTGGCTAGATATTCTTAAAATCTATAGGAAGGCCCTCTGTAATGCCAGAGTAGCCTACTACTCTACTACTTTGATCAGGATATTTCCTTTAACTCGAACATAAAACAAACTTCAAGGACTGCCTTCTTTCACCTACGTATCATTGCAAAAATCAGGCACATCCTGTCTCAAAAAGATACAGAAAAACTAGTCAATGCAATGAGGAGAGCAAGCGAACCATGACAGTACCCCCCCCCCCCAGCGGGCACCCCCAGGCGACCGGCGGAAGTCACGGACCAACCGAGAGTGGCATGGGTGGTTCTCCAAATTCTGCGACAGTGGCGGAGATGGGCCTGCACAGCGGGGACCACCAGTTCCTGTTCCTGAGAGGGGAAGAGTGGTGGTTGATAGCCCAGGGAGGCCTCAAAGGGAAACACACCCGTGGCCGAGCTGGACAGTGAGTTGTGAGCGTATTCCACCCAGGCGAGTTGAGAGCTCCAGGCGCCGGGATGGTCATTGCAAATGCAACGCAGGGCCGCCCCCACGTCCTGATTGGCACGCTCCGTTTGGCCATTGGACTGGGGTCGGTAGCCGGAGGAGAGGCTCACCGACGGCCCCAGTCCGCGGCAGAACTCTCTCCACACCTGGGACATGAACTGGGGGCCCCGGTCCGACACGACGTCTGTGGGGATGCCATGTAAACAGAACACATGATTGGTCAAAATGATTGCCATCTCCGTGTCTATAAGATTCCATTTTCCACCACTGCTACTTTGCTAATGCAGTTTGTCTGTATTTGGCACATACGCTAATGATTACATAGTCAAAGCGTCCCTAAACATTATTTAGATGTCACCTTCTGTTTTCCTATTCCTATATTCCTATTTAGGGTCACATGGATATACAGAATGTTCATACAGTATATTGTATATACACACATACGCTTATGTGTATGTATGTATAATCCTAAGGGTAATATAGTTTTTTTTATTTTTATTACCCAACCAGCATAATGCTTTACCTTAAGAATATATTCAAAAACAGCAGCTTATTCTACCCACCAGAATGTAAAATAAACTTCATCTCCACTTATCTTTACATCAATCTGTAGGGTTCAGCCAGTCAAACTGTACCTTACAATTCTCAGTCAGTCTATCCAGTGTTATTTTCGTCCCCACTTTTCCTTTGTCCCTGTCTTTCATCTCTGTCCTTTGCTGAGCTGGTCATTTTGTAAGCGTAAAATCCCTGATAAAGAAAGCTGTAAAAAGCCTCACTTGCTACTGGTGAGAGCAGTAGAAAATATGCTTGTGCTGCTGGGTTTGGGCTAAATCTATTTAGCTCCTCTGAGCTTCCTCTATTGGCCATTATGTTACAGTGCATTTGATGATCTACCTCTATTTAAACTTTTGACCCTGTCAGTTACTTGTTTACATCTTGGCGAACTCTTTCTGACCATTCTGACCTTATTCATGGTGTGTTTTTATCCTCAAACAGTAACTTTTTCAACTGACATTGTTGTATCTATTCCTTCTCATACCAAACAACCCCACCAATTAATCAGGCCTTCCTGCCTCTTGAACTCTGTCACTTTCACACCATTGTTGAACTGATTCATATTAATATGGCTCTTTTGCCCAAGGTTCCCCAACCGAGCAAACCCATCAAATGTCCTACTTTACTTTTCTCCAGTTACGCTTGAAAACAATGCTTGTTTTCTTGACCAAGCTGGTTTATGAATGCACAGAAGTCTGAGTAACAGATGGTACATGTTTTTGTTTGTGCGCTTGGCATTGACACAGACATCTGTATATTATCCTCTACCACAACAGCTCATTCAGTTCTCTCTAATTTGCGAAACAGAACTGCGTTCATCAGACTGCCAAGCTTTCTCTGGAAAGACGCAAGCAGTGAATACAGCAGACCTCTCATCCAAACTCACAGGCCTTTCATGACAAAACATGACCTTAATTTACATCTCTTCTGTGAATGAGATTTACCTCTCTTTCCCTCTGATGTTTTGGCCACCATTTATTTGTTTCTTTCCTGTGTCCAGGCAATGATCTTGTCATTTACAGCGACCAATTGTGTCCTGGTGACGTACCCTAAGGATGAGGTCAGTTGGTCCAACACTTTGATCCCCAGCCAGATATCTTGACAATTACCATGTGGATTTCCCTTACATTACAATATACATTACATTACAATACATTGCATTTAGCAGACGCTTTTATCCAAAGCAACTTCCAAGTGGGGAGGTGACCGGGGGGTCGGGGGTCAAACACATGACCTGCTGGTTGATGGGGACACAGATGTACCTCTCAGCCACCACACCTTCCCTTCTATTTAGTATTGGTATATATGGTCCTTAAAGGGCAATGTCTGATTTCGGTGACCACCTGAACCTTCCTCTACAACCACCATACGGCCAAAACAATTTAAAGGGAAATACTGCTTAGTTTTGTAAGTTTGGCCATCATTTTTTTACCAATAATACACTTTACAAACACAATGGAAAAAAAACAAAACACACACACCAGCAGGCTGACATAATTACATTGAAATGTGCTGTAGTCAGTTCCAATGTTGTTCATTAGGTAGAACAAAGTTCTGTCCAGAGCGGTCCACCATGTCCAAGATGGTTGCCATTTCTTTATTCCTCAACATTGTCATTAAGTCGGCTTTTCCAGAGGGAGTATTCTCAGTACCTTCTTATTCCAATCATTAGTAGAGTCAGGAAATTGAGAATAGCTTTTTCTTGTTATGTACATATACACAACAGTATTCCAGTCATTAGATTATAGTGTTGTGATTGTTCCTTGCACTGTCCACTTTAGCTGCAAAAATACACTGAAGAGGTGATAGCTCCAAGTCATATACAATCAAGTGACCACCTTCTTTCACTTCTGGAATTTCGATTAACTTTTGAATCTAATTGACAAATTATTGGATAGTCTTCAGCCATGCTATCGACAATGTGATACTGTGCTTTGATCGTCATGCTAACACCAACATGTTCAGGTTAAGCAGGTATAATCATGTTATAGCATTTTAGAAAGCTAACATTTGCTATAAACAAAGTTTTAGATGATTTGGATTTTTGACCTTATGAAAAGTCAGGGGACTACCACATTCAATAGGATTCATCATCTCGTAATGTTTGTAAAGAAAATGTTGTGCCAATCTGTCCAGTACTAAAGCGTAGAATATCCCATCAACATGGTCCTTACATCCACTGGAACACAGACACTCTTATATTCATTCATATACACATCTTTGTGAATTGCTTAAAATCTGTGGATTTAGGCTATTAATTGCAAATACCTTTCCTTTTTTTTCATGAAAACTATTGTATTCTTTGGGTACTCCATGTCAACTTTGCATGTGATCTCAACATCTAATTAGAAGACTACAATGACATTTGCAGAGCACATTCATGTTCCCAAGAGTATAAACCCCTTTGATTTTATAGGCATTGGTCTTTCCTCTGGCACCACACTTAGGACCATTTTTGTAGTCCTGTCCCTCCTACTGGCAAAACTCTGCAAAAAGCAGAATATTCTGTATGTTGTTTATTCCCTGAAACATATTTGTAAAGATTAAACAGTTATCAGTGTTAACAGCCGTATTGTTATTGACAGTGTGGTATTCAGACCTTGGTATGTCAGAGGACACTGGAGATAATTCAGAGAGAAAGGTGAATATACAGTGTAATGCAGAAAAGATACAATACAATACATCACTTCCCTGATGAGATTTTGCCTTGGTTTGTTTGGCAATGCAAAGTGTTTTTATTGACTCATCAAAGACGTATCCTAGGCTCTGTGAGCAAGCTATTAAGTTGGTCAAGAATGGCACCCTGTACTGAAAGCTGAGGGCTGAATAAGAATGAAAGCTGGGCTGTCTGAATGCCAGCTGAACGGCTGAGGCACTGCGACCTCATTTGTAGTGTGAACTCTTGAACGGCCCATTCCTGTCAGTATTCAGCACTTGTGTGAAGCAGCGTCTACTTGCTCATCACTACCACAAGCCCCTCAACCCCAAAGGCATGGACCCAGTTACAAGAGAAGTGCTGACTTTGGCCCTCAAGCAAACACACAGTCCCCTGGAAACTGAAAGCAATACACTAACCTGAGAAAACAGCTATGAAGAGGCTGAAACGTGATGGAGAGGAAGGAAAGGACATGACAGAATGAGCAAAGAATGACAGAAAGCAGGAGATTAAATAAACTGAAAAAACAGGCAGCATAATCATCAACTAGTTCTAACGGGAAAACAAAACTAACCTGATAATTGGACTGACCAATTCACAAGACCACTCCCGATTTACATCCAATGCACATAATCTAATGTAAATATCTACTGGCACTTTTCACTTTATATTTATATTTACAATACTCAACACTATTCCAATGTTTATACTCCCGACATTACTGACTCTGGAACTGCTGCTAGTGTTATTTATTTTAGTGTTTTACTTTTTTTTGTGCTTTGTTTACTATTCCTGCTTTTAACTGTGTCTCATTCTTTTTATTGCATACTACGTAGCTGTTGCTTGCCATGTCCAAAGAATTTCATTGTTCAGGATGACCTGTGTTATACTGTGCACTTGACAAATAAAACACTTTGACTTTGAACAACCATTTCATTTTCACTTATTCAGTTCATGTCCTGAGAATCAGGTTGGGACATTGTCTGGAGTTGCCCTTTCATACATATAGCCCACAACAGGAGATTGTGTCAGTCTCACCTACTGGAAGTACTCCACTTGGTTTGGGCAGTGGGTGGAGCATGAGAAGAGCATGCAGGAGGCATGACATTATCCAAAATGTACGCTGCAGAAAAGGTGTGTTTTGTTTACAGCAGATTATAGATGGCTGCAAAGGTATTGACTCATTCGTAATGCGCTGATTCTCCTGTTAGCAGACAATTTGATTGGTGTCTTCATGTAACCCACCAGTTGCATGATAGTAAGGTTATTAACACACTCACTCACTCGTTGTAACTTTCCAGAACAATTGCCTGCTCTATTCGCACATGGGCTCAATCGGACATTACACAGACTTTGTACTAGGGTGCTGTCAGGGTAAAGTCTGAATAATCCAGTTTAGAACAGTGCAACTGATTCGGACATTTGTGTTCTCACATACTGCTCCTCTGGGTAATGTCTAGATATGTTCAGGGTTGCAGCGCATATGAAAGACACTTTCTTTCAGCTTTCAAGTCTGTCAAACTCCATGCATCCAAGTATGTAAAGCAGGCTTTTTGTAGCACAGGATGAGTACTGTTTCTTATGACTAATAAACAATCTTGAAGTAAAATCAGTGGAGTTCCACATTAAGAATACTAGTGTGAATGATCGAGTATGCTGGCAAACTTGCAATTAAAGTTAGATTAATCCAAATAAGAGAAGAAAAAACACACTTAATAGAAGAAAACACAAACATAAAGAACATGGGGATGAAGTTCTTTCTATGAGAGCAGAGGTGTCCCTGCAGTGTTCTCTGCTTTGCTGTACGTGTGGAACAGAAGTTGGCTCAGTGATTGAGTCAGTGCTGTTGAAGGACACATAGAAGTCAGTGTCCAGGTTCTCCACTGCATTTCACCTCCCACTCGCTTTCCTGATGGGACTTAAGAAGTCATTTCAGCGCACAATTCATGTTTGATGACTTTATTGATTTTCCTTTCCCCTTTCCTCTCTCTCCATCCCTCTTTTATCATCTCCCTCGCCTCCTTTTCTCCTCCCCAGTCTGTCATTCCCTGTTGACTCATGTGCAGCTGCAGTTGCATAGTCCCTCTTGCCTTCTGCCATCTCGCCAACCCTTCTCTGCCTGTTGCTACTGGCTACCATTTTCCAACTCTGTAAATAAAAACGTTGAAAATTGGAGACTTTTTCTTTTCATTACAATGTATCACAACATAGTGCAGTGTGTAAAGCATGCTGCTTCTATCTGACCTGCTGAAATGTTCCTCCACAATGTAGAGGGAAGTGCGGCGGTACCTCCTTCCAGATGAAGTCATTAGATTAGCTCATCTTTTCTATCTGCATCTGATGCATGTTTTTCATTCATAGGGGTTGGTGGTATGTAACATTTGACAACATGAATTACTTTGTGCTCTACAACATATTCTGGAAATCTCTCTGGGCATATTGTGGAAGTGATTTGTGTATGTGATAATGTGGATACATTTTTTTAATTAATAAAAGCTTTTTATGACACATGAATACATTTTTTTGTGTCATGTAAAGGGTATTGTGTTATTAAATATTTTCTTATGATGGGCCAATAAGAAATAATTGACCCATACAGTAATGAAAATATTCAACATTTCTACGCTTTGACATCACACTGGGGTAAATTGTGCCATTGATAATTGAAGTAAAACAGATGAATGACAAATGATAATGCTGTATAAAAGCAAGACAAATTATTATCAATACAAAATTACTTTAATTAATGACTTTATTTAAGGTTTATTTAAAGTTTTAACATGAACATGAACACCTAATTGACTCTTACTCTTCACAGATCCAGCCTACTAGGTGTACAACTTAACATCCTACTTATCAATGCTGCAGGGACATATGAACTTCTGTTCCCTTCTGACTGTACCACCAAGTTTTCAAAGGACAATTTGCTTAAACAAGGCCTAGCACCACATGAACACATACTGAGCACCTAATCATCTGCAAATCATCTGCCTCTGAATCTCTTCATAGATTTGGCCTACTACTGAACATCCCACTTGTCAATGCTGCAAGGGAATGTGAACTTATGCTCCCTTCTTGCTGTACCACCAAGTTTTTGTTGTGTGGGTAGTTTCTTGAGGACATCACCTCTAGGGATGACTCCTTCATCATTCTCTCTAAATGTGAAGATGGGCTTTCCAACAACAGACCACTTACAACTTTGCTTCAGAAACTTTGCACTGATCTTGTCACCTTCCACATTGTCCACCAATACAACATAGTTATAGATTTTGATTTTTTTACCTGCAAATTTCATCCACAATGACAAAGTCACCAGCAGACAGATCCTTGTCACCATCATCATCATCACTTTGGAAATCTGAACTCCCATAATCAGTGGCATCGCTAAGTGGAATCGGAAAGTCACTCTCTTCTGAGCTACTGGAGAGCACTTTCTTTTTGGGTTTGGTTGGTTTTGACCCTTTCAGAGCCCTCTTCTTATTTCCACTCCTTTTTTTCTTTTCAGCCCGTTCCTTTTCTCTGCTGTGTGTCTTCTCCAGGCCATCTTCTGCCTCATCACCGGTGGTGGAGCTTTCTTTTGAGCTACTGTACATGGCCATTTTGTTCTTGGTTTCTTGGTCCATCACTTTAGAGAGGTTATCAAAGAACTTCCCACGCTGTGCTTATTAAAGGCAGTAGCTCTTCCAAGAGAGGTTGCTTCGGGAACGCGGCATGCCAAATGTTAGCATGCTTTAAAGGCGTTGAACCCATTAGGTCCTAGAAAAGGTTAAACGTTTATCAGCACATTGCAGTTTACATTCAGATTTAGGCTAAGTTTAAGCTCTGGTCCAGCTGGCAGGCCTGTCAATGTAATTTCTTTGTGCAAACTCAAAAGCCAGTTCACTGCATTTCATGACACCTATGCCATGAAAAACTGCTGCTAGTGTCTTAATATGGTGAGCTAGCTAGACTCATGGTGTAGCTTACTAAAGCACTAAAACATGAGTGAACTATTTTCAAAGTTGTCTATAATTGTTCAAACACAGCAATCAAAAAACCTTGATCATAGAAATTTTACTTTGAAGGGCAAAACATTTGTTTTTTTAACTTAAATGTGCTTACCTGGATAAGAGGCGGGTTACTGACGGCTGACGTGCTAGCGTGCTGAGGTGAACGTATTGTGTCATTTCCGGTTATTGGCGTTTCTGTGTTACTGGTAGCAAACTTTGCTGCTCTAGCTAAATCCAGTCTATTCTGATATTTTCTTCATTTTATCAGTTAATTAT
>JAVQJD010070407.1:0-14151 GCA_036023655.1 Nannoperca australis | reverse complement strand
TTTAAAGTTAAGACTAGTTTAAAGTCATCTTCATTGAAAAGTACAGTGCTTTTCCTTCAAAAATAAGGACATTTCAATGTGACCCCAAACTTTTGAACGGTAGTGTATATATATATGGTGCCTTTAAAGTCACACTGAAATAGCAGTTAGAGCATCTTTAGCTCCCGTAGTGTGACATATTTCTGAGTGAAACGGTATATGTGTGGGCAGGATTTAGTTATGAGATCAAAATCAATTAAATACTGTGGAGATATGAAACTGTAAAAGACCGTTCACCTCCACACACACCTCTCTGACCTGCGCTGTTAGATCAGAAAGAAGGAACAGAAGCGTTAAATGAGTAAACTAGACCTCAACCAAATTCTTTGGAAATGTAAACACAGCATACCAGCTGACATTTCAAACACACACCTCTCAATATGATTATTGCTCTGCTAGCTTCCTGCTAGCCAGTGGTCACGTGCCGTTTTACGTGATGGGTGGTAGCTTGTCAAGATGAATCGCATTTGATTAGATGCATTTATGCAACCGCCCCAAGTTCAAGATGAGTCATATATATATATATATATCATTTTCCCCCTTTCTGCCTCTGTAGTGCCTCCTCATGTCCCGTCCTGCGAGGTGCCGAGCTCTGTGTTTGTGGGCTTAGGCCTTGAGCTTCTCTGTAAGGACAAACTCAGTGTGCCTCCTGCCACCTACCGCTGGTACAAAGACAACAAGGCTCTGACGGCCACAGCAGATACTCCATACAGCATCGACGCAAACAAGGGCACACTGGTGAGTACGCACTAAGATCAAAAAATACTCAATACGCGCACACACTTTAATGCACCCAGGAGAATCCAAACACAGTTATGCAAATATGTACAGACACACATCTGTTGCTCTCCTGAATTCAACTCTCACCTTTTCTTTGTGTGGAGCAGAAGTTTAAGAGTGTGTCCAAAACAGACGGAGGGATGTACCGCTGCGAGTCCTCCAACAGCGTGGGGGCGCCCAAGAGCTGTGTGGCCAAACAACTGAAAGTCACTGACTGTAAGAGGTTTTGGTACAACTCCTCGCTGGAGTAAACACGTCAGGCTGCACTCACCAAAGTCTGAGCAAACACTTTCTTCCCCTTCCTTCTAGATCCTTTGAATATGACAATTGTGATAGCAGGTGCTGCAGGGTTTGTGGCACTCGTCCTTTTCTGCTGCATCTGTGTGTGTGTCTGCCAACGCCGAGGCTGCTGCAAGAGTGAGTAATGTGATGCTGCTGAGTGTGTGTGTGTGTGTGTGTGTTTCTGACTTAGGCTACCTTCGGGGACACATTGCAGATGAAAGACCAATTAATTGGGGACGGCTTGTCCAAATTGGGAACTAAAGCCATGTCCCCAGTTTGGAAGAGAAGACAGTTTTTGGGTCAGGGGTTAAGGTTGGAGTTGGGAAATGAATGTAAGTCTATGTAATGTCCCCAAAAGTGACCTAAGTCAACGTGTGTGTGTGTTTGAGAGAGAGAGAGAGAGAGAGAGAGAGAGAGAGGCCCCAGTTTGTCCCTGTCATGCAATCATTGATTTTACATTTGAGACGTTTACATTAATGAATTAATTTGATTCAGAGAAATAAAGTATAAAAATCAATGGAGGTAAAAATCCTGGCAGGTCATTTAACAAACCTGTTTTTTGTAAAAGCACATCCATAAATCTCAACCTCTCTTCTATCTTGCCGGTACATTAAATATTCCCTTTGGTAGAGTTTTGACTTATTTCTCAAAGTGTGTGTCTATTTATTGACCTTGATGTCAAGCAGATCAGATTTTCATCTTCTGTCTTTGTTTGGATCAAAGATGCATCTTGTGAAACAACAAACAAACCTGCAAGGTTTTTCAGCTCTATTTATTTTTCAAAGAAGGCAGTGGTGTATGTCTTTGACTCAATTGTAATTTTTACCTCAAAATATGAAAATATAAAACTATGATTGAGTGAGAGGCACAGCGAAGGGCTGGGCAGAGTGATGTTTGTGTACAGGCTGTAAACTAAATGTGTGCTAACCTACAGACCAGGAGGAAGTATTCAGATCCTTTACTTGAATATAAAAAAAGTATAAATAACCCAATGTGAATATGCTCCATTGAAATGAAGCACTTGCATTCAAAATCTTGCTCAAGTAAAAGTACCAAAGTGTCATCTGCAACATACACTGATCAATAATTTTATTTAAACAATGAATGAAATGGAGAATGTGTAAATGAGATCGCACCCATCACTGCAGTTTCTTTAGAGCTTTAGTGTTGTTCAGCCCATTGTTTTGTTTTAAAGTCTAACTGCTCCTATCGGCCCTGTTTCCAGCTGCAGCAGGCAGCTGTTTTCAGAGAAAAAGCTTTAAAAACCCTCTGTACATTACCTGCCCAGCACCAAACAGCAGTCAGTGACTATAGCCGATGGACGTGGAGCATTTAGCTGCTAAAGAGACAGATATTTCCCTCGAGAGCTAAAAGGGAGTGAATATTGGACTTTAATTTGTCAGGCGGACAGAAAGTGTTAATGCCTACTTGAGTAAATGGACAAATCGCTATCTACGATTGCCAACAGATACAGAAACAAATGTCTAGCTACGTTGGCAAGTGTGGTGGTCATCATGATAAATGTTAAGTTGACTCTTTTCTTTTGTTATTTCTTTGAACAGAGGACAAGAAAACAAAAAGGTGAGGGTTTCAATCTTTAGTCTGACTCTTGTTTTGCCGGCAGTTGTGTGTTATCGACTCGTAATGAGCTCTGACCAAACTTTGTCTTTCAGCACCAAGTCCTACAACCCTCCTCCTCCTCCTCCCATCCGCAATGTGAGTGATCAGAGGGATTGTTATCGTGTCGGGGCTTGTTTTGCTCGCTGCCGTGTATTTGGGTTGCCATTAAATTCTTCTGATGAGTTGCTGATAACACTGTTTCCTAGGCAATTACAGGAAATGATTCATTGTGTGTCTCTCTGCTCTCTGCAGCTCAAGCACTACAAACAAACTCAGTCCTTCATGATCTGAGGGTGAAACTCACTTTGGCTTCAAACCATCCAAAATCTGAAGTGTACACTTATTGTGCAACACGCTGGAAAGTTACTCGACAGACGCCTTGCTTTTGGACAACTGCTCGCTGCTTTCTGGGAGGTTCACAGACAGACCGATCTTCAAAAATAACTACTTTCATATCTGCTACGAGCTTACAGTGCTGTAAGTAAGGTTTAACTCAGCTTTTTAAATACCAATACATATTTTTTTATTGTTATTGTTCTTGAGTGTGTAAAGACATTTAAAAAATCTTGTTTTTATATGTAATTTTTTCCAACTCTTCTTAAACATTAGGGGCCAAGTCCCAGTTTAGGTTTTAACTCCTGCCACATATAGGCAATTAAATGTTTTAATTATCATCTGCACTGATTATACTGTATAGTTTGTACCATTCTTATTGCTGTTCATTTATATTTAGATGCAGAGATGTTGTTTTATATGAGTTTTTTTTTCTCTTTATCATTTTTGTGTAGTAGTGTGTAAAAAACACGCTGGTGTGTTGATCTCATAAAAGTTATTTGTTAAATCTTTGGCTGTGTAAATTCAAATAATGTGAACTGAGTGACAAATGAACAGGTGTCTGCACACACTGAATGGTGCTCTGGAAGCTTTTAAATTCTTTGATATTATTTTGATTAATCCATTTCCTGATCAATAAAGAAAGCATGCATCCTGCATGTTTTACAATGTCATTTCAAAACTATCTGATGGCTTTGAAATTTTGTACAGACATTTATGTTGCCCTGAGGATACTTCATGTTTAGTGCTAATTAGCAAATGTTAAACTAACACGCTAAACTAAGACAGTAAACATGTTAAACGTCATACCTGCTAAATCTGCATCTTAGCATTGTAGTCATGAGCAATGGGTGTATTATAAGATAATACACAAGTACATATCTACATACATACATATATCTGTTAATAAATCCATGTTGTAAGCATGTTAGCAGGACGTTGGTAACATACTAGCGGCTATCTCAAAACCAGTGTGCCTCACAGAGCTGCTAGCATGGCTGTAGACTTTTATTATTGTTTATTGCTCATTTTTATTCAATTTATTTAATACATTCTTATATTTTGTATAGTTGTTTAAACTGAATTTTCACAATGCCCTCCCTCTTTTTCCTCCATGTTCAATTTTAGGGCAAATGGTTGCTAAGTGCCAAACAACGGTTGCTATGTGTTCACTGATCGGCTCTAATTTATTGTATTCCCCTTGTTGTCTGAAGAAGAATGGTTTGCCAATAAACAAGACACCTTGCCTTGAATTTAATTAGGTTAAAAAAGGACAGTCTGCTTCCTTTCTACCAGACAATTTAGGAGTGTTTCTCTTTTGACCACTAGATGGCATCACAGCACTGATCACACCAGCACAGACTGTAGGCCTACAGCCACATGATGCCAGCTTTCATCCATTATTTGTCCATGAACAGTAGCACTATTGTTCTCCTCCTTTGTACTCCTTGTTCTCCTTATTGTGCTGCCCATAAATTAAAAGTCTAGGAAACCACTGATTTCCTGCAGCTTCACTACCGTTTTTAAGAAGATGAAGATGACTCCTGTTCATGTTAATAACTGCGCATATTGAATATCTTTCCATTTTGCTGTGCATTGTCTGTAAGTGCTAAAATGCAGACTGTGTCCTGAACCAGTAACAGATCTATTTTTGGTTCTAACCTTCGCTAATGATTATATTAAGTGGCTCATATTGATCTGATAATACGGCTGTTTGGTAACTGAATCCTTTCTGATCAGCATTGCAAGGGCATCAGGCAATCTCCAAAATATGCAAATGCTGTTCCACAGCCTGTCACTTGTGTGTGAAAACTGTACCCTCAATGGGAACAGCAATGGTTTTAGCATAATGACAATGCATTTTGAATCTGTATAATGTTTTTATGGGAGGTATTCATGAGCCCATGTCTGGGTACAAAAATATCCCTCATTCACCCTTCACTACTCCTATTTGCATGCAGTTCTGTGTAAAAGACAATATATTGTGTAGTTGGCAAAATGGAAAAACAAATCAGGTCATTTATTTCATGCATTGTGCAGACAATCAGTCCTTGAGTAATGCATCATGGAAGTTATCTCTCAAACAGTGACCCTCAGATATACACACAGTACTTCTTGTCCATTGTATAGTTATACATTTTACTTGACACTTGGACAACTCTAAAAAATGAACAGAATCAGGAATTGCAGTACTAGTTTTATTAGCTGTGTGTTAAACACTCTCATTTGCTGTAAACTAAGATATTTTGAGTTTTTGAGTTGAACTCATTAAAACCTCTACTTGAGTAAAAGAACAGAAGTATGATCATAAAAATGTAGTACGAATTTACGCAGAATGTACGCAGCATTTCAGATTAGGGATTTTCGATAAGGGATGTATTAAAATTAAAGATATATTTGATGTAGCTGGTTGAGACAGAGCTAATTCAAAATATGTAGTAAATTGTTGGGTAGCTCAAAGACCCTGCACACCCATGATCCACCCCCGCAGGTCTTTACCATTATTTTGCCGGATTAGACCTTGTTCGGAAAGTATAGTAAAGTAACATAAATTAGACATACACCTACCTCAAAATTACACTTAAGTAAAGTATCGGAGTACTTTCCAGTGAAAGCCTGTTGCCCTCATGCTTAATTTGTGAATAGTGTAGTATAGTAAATAGTAAGCAGCAATCTTAGACACAGCGTGGGAGTTCCTTCAACCCAATTAAATCATCAGTGGAAAGGAAACGTCACACATGCAAATCAGCCAACTGGACTTCCTGCAAAAGTTATATAAACATACAGACAGATGATGTATGTGACTGGAAGTACCCGAATGTGAACTCCAGCTACACACACACACACACACACACACACACAGGCATACATCCTGTAACATCCAGATCTGGTGACTGGTTAATGGAACTGCTCAACTGCCAGCTACAGTCATTTTTTGTGGTTGCCTTTGAACATCTGAACAGGCCTTCTTCATGGATGCTCGCCCTGGATTACAGCTCAAGGGGGCTGTTACATCACATTTGTGTAAATGTGTGTGTATATTCTGGTAGCGACAGGAGATAGAGTGTAAAAATAAGTGAGAGAGAGAGAGAGAAACAGAGCAGTTGAGTGTGAGTAGGCGGTGGCTGTCAAACGAAATCTATGTCAGTACCAATGTTTTCTTAGATGTTAAATTAAGCCTCAAACCAGGTTTCCTCCAAGTCTGCACTCTGTGACTTGAACTCCCCTGAAAACCTCCAGGAGCACCACTCATCTTTAAACGGGTGGCACAATGCACACAACACATGGCGCGACACCCTCAGGGATTACGTTGCTTTTTTCCCTTTTTACAATTTATTTTCTGCAAATAAAATTCAGAAAACTGTTTCTGCCTGTTTACATTTATTGTGGCAAAGGGAGCAGGAAGAAGACCACTGACACAGGGATTACCACAGGAAACTCCCTCTTCCTGCTGTAGCAGTAAGAAATAGCAACCTTTAAACATTTAAACCCACCAGACAACATCTCCTACAGTTTCATTAAATCTTTATACTGAGGTCGCCTTACAATACTCACAGTAAAGATGTGTGTGTGCGTGTGTGTGTGTAAAGCAGAGTCAGGGAGCGGAGAGAAAGTTTGTTATTTGTACTGTCCCTGTTTTCTGTCTTCAGTCTGAATTGTGTTGTTATTTAGCATCGTTCACTGACAAGGCCGTTAGGTGTAATTACAATAAGTTGGAGGATGGTAATGGTTTTGCCAATACACACACACACACACACACACAGCATCCTGACGTCTTGCACAAGCAGTTACTCAAGACTTAAACTGCCACAGCAGCTATGAGCTCAAACAGGAGCAGTGTAGGCCGAGTGTTACATAGATTAAATGTTTTTGTCTGTGTTTGTGTGTGAGAGAAAGAGACTGAAAGCCTTACACGGTGTCTGCCTCCTGAAGTAGGTTTGTTAATAGTAGATGTATAAAAAAATAACAGATCGGATTTTTATCAGAGGCCCAAATAAAAATATGTTTGAACTTGCCCTTATTTTTAATATCGATTAGAGTGACGATTATTAATCGTTTGGTCTGTAAAATGGAAACATAATTATCCAGAGCCCAAGTTTACACATTCAAGTGTCTTGTTTTGTCTGACATTCAGTTTCCATTTCAGAGGCTGGAAACAGAACCAGATTTTTGCTTTGAAAAATGACATGAAACAATAAATTGATTATCAAAAAGGTTGATCAGTCAACTAATAGTTTCAGCTCCACCACTGAAGCCAGGGAAACGTTTGGAGATATACAGTAGTGAAGTTCACACACTACAGATACTAAACGTGACTAAACTCACAGTCGAAAACACAGCCTCTGATTGGTTGAAAAGCAAGAAACTCAGTCTCTGATTGGTCGACAGACTCAACCCACGGCACAATGGGATTTCTAATGGCCAACAACAATAACTGTTTTCAACATGGAGAAATGGATAAACAATCACAGAAAACATTCAGAGTTGGGCTTATTGTCATGAATTTATTTTACACAGTCTCCAAAATTACAATGCAGATTACAAAGCTTCTGTAAGAGATACGATCACACCAAAGCCATCGTTGGAACGGCAGAACAGCGAACTAAAAGGCAAAAAAACAAGTAAGCCTCTAGCATGCAGCGTTCGGGGGATATTAACAATTTAGTATGCAACATCAAATGATGTTGACCCGCTGACATGAGCGAGTTAAAGGTGCAAGAAGAAATTTCTAACCACTAGGGGCCAGAAAGCCTGCAAAACAAACACACAAATACTGAGATCTGATATACATTTACTACCCCAGTCTGCAAGGAACTGGATCCTGACCTCAGAACTGCTTCGTACATCTGTGATTCAAATGTAATGAATAAAGTCAAATGAAATGGTGATTCAGTCAAATTATCAGACCGCTGATTTACACCCTTACGACCTTTACTTTGCGAGGCAGAAAGTCAAATATTAATGTGCAGTCGGAGATCTATAACAGGGAACTATTTAGCTGCTGAAAGCTTTGCAGATCTGCACATTTCTAGTGGTTTAAGCTCTATGGGTAACATTTTTCTCAGTACAGTACCTTGATTTAATGTTATTATGAAAAATGTCTCAATATAGGTTTACATTTACAAGCAATAATATATCACATACAAAAATATTCTCTATTGTCTGCTGTATTGCCTCAAACACATAATTGCTAATGATTAAAAGATGTTTTGAATCCCTCTGTAGGTTGTGTTTAAATGGAGCATGTTTTGCATAAAGTATGCAAACTTGTCAGATGTCTGCTCTGCTTCTCACTGCCCATCAGTACCTAAGATCCTGTGCTGCAGTGTGCTATTTGATAAGACTGTTTAGCATTCAAGAGGAATCCTCAGCACTCAAGTACTCCCAGTATTATGCTTTTAACTCATTCCCCCCAGTGGAGCAGAGAGAGAGAGAGAGAGGAGGGAGCGGAAAGGGAGGCAGAAACCGAAGGATCCTTATGGGAAGAGTGGAATTTCACAGGACAAAAACCCGTTATTGAATTCCTGTCATGATTCTTTGGATAATAACCTCCACTATCCGGCTCCCAAGACTCATTTAAAAGCTTTCACAATCCCACTCCCAGCTGATTTCACCGGCTGGAAGTGTGTTACTGCATACAAGCCGCTGCACTGTCCCACCAGAGGTGGCTGGATGCTACTTAACGCCTCTGTATTGGATTAGACTTTTCGTCCCTTGAGCAGAGCTTAGAAAACATCACAAGGCGGGACTTTACCCAGCTAATGGCTGGATGAAGTCACTCCCTGTTTAAAAAACAAAAAAGGAGGCGAGATGTACCTGAGTGTTAATCCTGCACTGATCGTCTGGCCACAGGAGCCATGATGAGGCCTGATTGCTGTGTGATTTGAGCATCCTCAGACCCACAGCTCATCAATATCCCTCACAGCTCAGCTCTGTAACACACTGCACTGCAGCAGGACGCCGGCATCGGCGTGAATATTTATCAAAGCCATAATAAGGAAGAGGAAACAATTTATTTGTGACAGAAAACAGGCAGAGGCCAAAACTCTCTTGGACATGTTTTCAAAATAATGCAGTAATTCAAACACACGGCATGCCAATTGTAATGATATGAAGTCATTTGTACACTCCCTGGTAGGACACACTGTTACTGTGTGCTGCAGCCGATCAGGTTTAGTTGTGTGTCCCCTGGATTAGAATAATTGTCCCCGCTAATCAGCTGGGATTCATTAAAATAGTCAGATAGGACTGTCCCGGCCACCAGGACTACAGCAGTGTGAGAACGTTTCCCCCCGAAAATGCAAGCAAACATGAGGGAAGCAGGGACATCTGATCCTCCCTTAGTCCATCTTCACCCTGCCTTCAGACGCAACTCGTCTCCCTCTTTTCTTGCTCAGCCCAGTGAACTGGCTGAAGACAGGATGGGAGAAAACACACACACCCAGCTTATTAAAACCCAGAGTCTACAGGAAGGATCTTTCATGCGGAAAAGATTTTCGTAAGGAAGAGAATTTACTCAATTCAGTTCTCATTTCCGTATGCAGTACACACCAAATCCCCTTCTTTATACAACATATTTGAGTCTGGGTTTCCACAGTATTGTTCTGGCATAGACCGAATTTTCTCTCTATTTCTTCGCTCTGATTAACTGAGAGGGCGTTTTTGCAACGGGCCATGTTTGATGTGCTGGCCCTGATTAGAACATGTTAAAAATACTCGATCCTGCCTTCTGCATCCTCTTTCTGTCCACCTCTCCCACTCAGTCTGTGCTCTCCTGTTTTCTTTTAATTTCTCATCCACATAGCTTCCCTTTGTCCCCTTCTCCCTGTATGATGAAAGGTTTTATTTCAGATGAATTTTCATCAAATACCTCACTATGATTGTCTGTTTTTTCCTTTTCTTTTGTCACGCTTTGTCTGTTTTCAGCCAGAGGTCTATGTTTGATTATAGCTTCGCTCTCTCTGATTATGGCCTCTTGTCTCTGTGAGTGGTGTTGTCTTCCCTCCCCATCAGCCAGAGTGACCTTGGCAGAATAACAGAGCCAGAGATAGTGACAAATTCAAGTCTTATCTGGTTGCAAATGAAAGAAGGAGGATCAAAACTACTGATAAAAACAATATATTTATTATGGTTTTTGGGAACACTCCATAATAAGTGCTCATGATGGTTTAATAAAGAATTCTCGTTGCTCACTATTAAGAAATGATAAGGTCAGTGTGAGTTTATGTGATGTGTTAACACTTACTGGATAATCAGTTAATGAATGTTAATGAACTCAACATTACTTCGTACAGTAAGTCTGAAAGACTGATTTTTCTTGGCAACTTGGGGCAGCGGCTCTGTTTATTGGTCTACTCTATACCAACCAATATCTGGCTCTTTAGCAGCTAAATGCTCCACTATACTATACTATACTATACTATACTATACTATACTATACTATACTATACTATACTATACTATACTATTCTATACTATTCTATACTATACTAACTGTCTCTGTCTGCTATTTGGTGCTTAGCAGGAAGTGTACAGTGGCGTTTTAGAGCTTTTTCTTGTGAAAACTGTGGTGAGAGAGAATCGAAACAGTAAAGTTGAGAACCGAACAGAGCCGGAACGATGAGCTGAAACTCACATCGAAGGGAAGCTATCTACGTTCAGTACGAGCGACCCCTTTATCGTTGTCATTTGATACAATTTGTTTCATACAAAATCTAATCTATCTAATCTAATCTTATACCTAATCTAATAATAGCAGCTTTAAAGTGTATATGACCACATTAGCTGGGAGCTACATAGAAATGTAATTCTAGAGCAATGCATTTGATCAGCTTCTCTGAAAGCAGAACAATTATCATAGAGTGTGAGTTACCAATCATTAATTAACGAACCATTAAGCGTTAACTAACCACATGGTAACTTCATCGTTTCATTATGGTGAGCAAGAGGAATTTATGATGCATCCTGCCTTCAATCATTAAGAATCATTAGCATTACTCTAGCTATGCATTACTTAAGCATGTGTTTTGTATCCTTATTGCAAAGTGTTAATATATATTAATATATTTAAATATTTATTTCCCATGTGAGTCAAATGTTGATTTAAAAAAAATCATTAAGCAAAGTTTGTTTTTCATGTGAAAGTATTACTACTTGGCCCTACATAAACAATATGAGACACATTTTCAGTCAAGAGTCTTGTCTTTGTCTTTGTGGGATATGTGCTTCCTGTTTTATTCACTGCATTTAATGTAATTTTCAGCTTGTCGTGGATGCTTGCAGACCTGAAATATAGGAGCATGCGGGTAGATGATAGATAGCCAGCCCTTGAGCAGAGAGCATTTGGCACTGTCTTCAAGAATGTTAGTGAGATTTGGTGCCTCTCTTCCCCTGTCTCTCCTGCCGATTGCCCTTCCAGACTTATGATTCTTGTGCAGCTTAGGCAGAAATCCATCGAACCAAGGACAATATTAGAACTGTGTGTTGTGGCTACAGACCGTGTTACAGGAGGGAAGGAGAGCAAGAACATTTGTGTTTGCCCAGAGGAATTACATTCTTCCCCTCTCACTGTACGTGCTATCTAAAGAAGAAAAAAGTAATGAATCTGACTGTGCATGTGTGATGTTACCAGCTGCATGGTGCACAAACTGATGAACTGCGAATGACATTTAATTAAAAAACCAGAACCACAATCAATGCATGAGTGACTATATTATGAAAACATAGCAGGATGTGATACTGGACAAAAGAGGAATTTCGGTTAACCTACACTGTACATTGTGCCTTCACGTGCACCCTGCAGGTTAGAGGCACGCAGGTCGAAAAGATGGATATCGGAGAGTTTAGAGTTACTGAAAAGCTATGTTGTTTTATGAGTGGAAAGGACAGCGAACATTGATCATTGGAGGTTGTTTCCTGAATTATCCTTTGGACAACGAACAGCGTTCTGTGGGCAGACCTCACAATTTAAAACAAATTAATTCTATTTCTATTATTGATTGTTTTATTTCTGATTATAAGACCCTAACAGTGAATTTGGACATCAAGATTTTACAGATGTTTTATTGTTGGATTACCAGATTCTGAAAGTTTGGAGACTGCATATTTTGATTATTTTGTGTACTCTTCTGTGCAATTTACCTGTATGGATTATGCTTGGACAGGGTTTTTTTTTTTATGATCACAATGACTGAAAAGACAAGAGTCTAATTTATCAATACATATACAGTATGCACTAAAAGTCTGTGAAACTGTTTGACATTTTGTTAAATACGCTTATTCGCTCTTTTGCCGATCGTTAGATGAGATCGATACCACTCTCATGTTTGTCTTTTCAATATGAAGCTTGTGACAGCAGCAGGTTAGCTTAGCATAGCTTAGCATAACCACCAGAAACAGGCTGGAATCTGCCTACCAGCACCTCTAAAGCTCCCTAATTAACAGATTATCTCTCATGTTTAAAACCAAGAGTAAAAATTTAAATTTTAGTTTTGTTTTTGTGGACTCGTTCTAGGCTGCGTGCAGTGACTTCCTCAAGTCTCCTCTCATTGCATGGTAACCTCACAGTCATGACAAGACTGTAGGAAGTCACTGCATCTAGAGATTTCAAACTGTCTGTTCAAAAAGGGTAATTTACATCAAACACCTTTTTATCGTGAACGTTGTGGCCCAAGAAAGTATTTTTCTAAACAGTCTTTGCTCGCAGATTCATCACAAGCAACGACAACGTGACAAGAAAATAAAGACAGTGAAATGTTAACTGTGGTCTACAAACTCTTTTAAATGCACAAGTTAAAGGAAGTGGCAGGATTGCATTTCACTGTGATTTTACTGTATACGATTACATGTGACAAACTTGATTGATTGATTTACTGATGATTGATCTCAAGCTTGATCGTGTGCTTGTCTCTGCAAGATGCTTTTCATAGCATACTCAAATGAAAGCACATGGTACATTGTGTGATTTGGAAAAGGCAAATTGCATTACTGCCAAGTAATTGCATTATAAAACTTTGCATGATACAAAGTATAAAATATTTTTCCTTGTGTTACATTATGTAAAACCGCTGGTGTGGTTCACATTTGGGGACAAAAAAGTCAAGGACAGACTGAGAAGGATTGATCGAGGGACGGATAAAGATCATGGGAGCACAGAATAGCTGGTCACCGAGATTCAGACCCACAGGGATGCCATTCAGAAGGAAGTCTTGCTCCCACTGTAAATGGAAGCCATTTATCATCCTTTCGTTGCGGATGGGTATAAGTTATCAAACATTCTTCTTCTTCTCCTCTCTCCATCGGTCATATCCGTCTCGCTGCCTCTATCATTCACTGTCACTGCCTGCTACTGACTCCACATTTGTTGTGCCACTTTTCCTCCTCACTTTAGCGTGAGCTCGTTCTACATTCTGTCTGTATTGTTACTAATATTGTTATTCATGAGTGAATTCAGCGTGATTTTCTTGTCCATTAGAAATACCCTGATGCTAAGACACAGAATATTTATGGATAAATGTGGTCCTTCTTTGAGCTCAGACTCCCTTGCAATAGTAATTTTCATTATTGATCAATCTGCCAAATTCTTTGGATAAATCGCTAAAACATTTAGTCTATAAAATGTCAGAAAATAGTTAACAGGACTAAGAGTCTTCAACCATAGTAGCAGTTCTGTACGGCTGTACTTAGGGACTGTACGGAAATTATCAGGTTATTAGTAAGTAGGGTAATAGTAGTATTAGTAAGGTGTTTCACCTTCTACTCATCCCAGAAATATTTTTTCCTCCTCATTCATCCTTGGGCCAAAATATTGCAGTGCTCAAGACGGTCAAGATGGAGAGATGTCAGAGAAATTAGATGTTAACATGTTAATAACATAGAACAGACAAAAACAACAAAAAACAAAAAATATTTGGCATATATGAGTTGATTGACAACTTAAACAATTAATAAATCATCATAATCGTTGTCACATTTTTTGTCGATTGATTTATCACTACACTAGATTCATAGTTTGGAAACCCTGAGGGGGGGGGGGGGGGGGGGGGGGGGGGGGGGGGGGGGCGGCGGGCGGGGGGGGGGGGGGGGGGGGGGGGGGGG